>JASPKZ010001215.1:1307500-1547917 GCA_030220185.1 Diploptera punctata | reverse complement strand
AATTTGAAAAATATAAAAAATTTTGAAAAATATAAAACTTTTGAAAAAATAAAATTTTGAAAAATCTAAAAAATTTTGAAAAATATCAAAATTTTTAAAATTTTGAAAATTTTGAAAAATATTAAAATTATGAAAACAATAAAAATTTTGAAAATTTTGAAAAATATAACAATTTTGAAAAATATAAAAATTTTGAAAAATATAAAAATTTAAAAAAATAAATAAAAATTTTCAAAAATATAAAAATTTTAAAAAACATGAAAAATATAAAAATTTTGAAAAAATTTTGAAAAATTTTGAAAATCTTGAAAAATATAAAAAATTTGAAAAAAAATAAAAAATTAAAAAAAATATAAAAATAAAAAAAAAATATATAAAAATTTTGAAAAATATAAATATTTTGAAAAATGTAAAAATTTTAAATAATATATAAAAATTTTGAAAAATATAAAAATTTTAAAAAATTTGAAAAATATAAAAATTTTGAAAAATTC
This sequence comes from Diploptera punctata, assembly GCA_030220185.1. Lineage (NCBI taxonomy): Eukaryota > Metazoa > Arthropoda > Insecta > Blattodea > Blaberidae > Diploptera > Diploptera punctata. The sequence goes on along the minus strand of JASPKZ010001215.1, from coordinate 1,547,423 downwards.
TGAAAATTTTGAAAAATATAAAAATTTTGAAAAATATAAAAATTTAAAAAATAATAAAAATTTTGAAAAATATAAAAATTTTGAAAAATTTTGAAAATTTTGATAAATATAAAAATTATCAAAATATAAAAATTTTGAAAAATATAGATATTTGAAAAATTTTGAAAATTTTGAAAAATATAAAAACTTTGAAAAATATAAAAATTTTGAAAAATATAAAAATTCTGAAAAAAATAAAAATTTTGAAAAGATAAAAATTTTGAAAAATATAAAAATTTTGAAAAATATAAAAATTATGAAAAATATCAAAATTATAAAAAAAAATTTGAAAAAATAAAAAATTTTGAAAATTTTTGAAAATAATGAAAAATATAAAAATTTTGAAAAATATAAAAATTTTGAAAAATATAATAATTTTGAAAATTTTTGAAAATTTTGAAAAATATAAAAATTTAGAAAAAAATAAAAATTTTGAAAAATATAAAAATTGTGAAAAATAAAAAATTTTGGAAAATATAAATATTTTGAAAAATATAAAAATTTTAAAAAATATAAAAATTTTGATACATACAAAAATTTTGAAAAACACAAAAAATTTTAAAAAAATATAAAAATATTGACAAATATAAAAATTTTAAAAATATATATAAAATTATGAAAAAAAATTTTTGAAAAATATAAAAATTTTGAAAAATATAAAAATTTTGAAAAATATAAAAATTTTAAAAATATATATAAAAATTTTGAAAATTTAAAAAATTAAAAAATTTTGAAAAATTTTGAAAATTTTTAAAAACATAAAAATTTTGAAAAATATAAAAACTTTGAAAATTTAGAAAAATTTTGAAAATTTTGAAAAATATAAAAATTTTGAAAAATATAAAAATTTTGAAAAATATAAAAATTTTGAAAAATATAAAAATTTTGAAGAATATAAAAATTTTAAAAAATATATAAAACTTTTGAAAAATATAAAAATTTTGAAAAATATAAAAATTTTGAAATATAAAAATTTTGAAAAATATAAAAATATTGAAAAATTTTGAAAATTTTGAAAAATATAAGAATTTTGAAAAATATAAAAATTTAAAAAATATATATAAAAATTTTCAAAAATATAAAAATTTTGAAAAATATAAAAATTTTGAAATATAAAAATTTTAAAAATATATATAAAAATTTTGAAAAATATAAAAATACAATTTTGTTGAATAAAAATGTCTTAATAACAATTAAAGAAATTGTATTATATAAGTCTTTCTAAATAATGCTTTTAAAATTGTGTCTTAAGTCATTGTTGCCTGAAATATGAAGCTTTCTGTTATAACTGTAATAAGAACACCTGCTTAACTTAACATCTTTAAATAAAAGCATACTAAATTCTGATTGGATGTTAAAATTAATTAACTTTTTGATTTAACCAATCAAATTTAAACATGGTATTTAATGGATCTTTAACCAATAGAATTTAAATTAAAATCATGTGATGTAATAATGTTCTTTAATATTATAACAGAAGTAATCAGGAGTCTGCAGATAACTTTCATTAAGTACAGAAGCTATAACAACTCTCCTGATAAAATGTAAAAGTTAAGAATAGAAGAACAGTTGATTTCAGACAAGAAAAGAATTTATTTTAGTTGATAGTGAAGAATAATTCCACTTAAATATACTTAATCTGCTGGGAACCTACAAAGTTAATAAATGTGGAATTATTTCTACAAGAAACAGTTATCAATGATCTTATGATTGTGAAGTGTTTTCCTATCCTGTGTACCAATTTCGACCCTGAGAAAAGAATCCAGCTCTACCGGAAAATCAAACCTAACCAGAATCAGTAATTCTGATTTATTATTTTGGACAAAAACTTCTTCAAATTGTCGCCACAACAAGAGAAGGAATTAAATACTGCTTCAATTATAACCCCCAGGACACACCTCTAGGTAGTATTTTTACAGTTTCTGAAATTTCGCAAAATTTTGACATTTTTTGGAAAACCACCAAGACTATACTTACTCTTACTTACTTACTCACTGGCACTATCGAACCCGTAGGTTCATGGCCGCACGGACATAAGCTCTCCACACATCCCTATCCTGAGCTAATGCTTTCCAGTCATTCCCTGTATAATCTCCTTGGAAAACACTATTTTGAAATTTTGGATTTAAACCGGATTTTTTGCATTATAAATCCCGGACACACCTTCTAGACAGTATTTTTGCAGTTTTTGATATTTCGAAAATTTTGACATTTTTTGGAAAACCACCAAGACTATAGCCTTGGAAAACACTATTTTGAAATTTTGGATTTAAACCGGATTTTTTGCATTATAAATCCCGGACACACCTTCTAGATAGTATTTTTGCAGTTTTTGAAATTTCGAAAATTTTGACATTTTTTGGAAAACCACCAAGACTATAGCCTTGGAAAACACTATTTTGAAATTTTGGATTTAAACCGGATTTTTTCATCATCATCATCATCATAGTACATTCACGAATTTAGGCCATTTGTTGACCTGTTTCGGCCTCAAGAGAAACACCATCCAGAAGTCTTTTGAGTGGACGTCCTGGTCTTCTTCTTCCTGCTTGCATTATAAATCCCGGACACACCTTCTAGATAGTATTTTTGCAGTTTTTGAAATTTCGAAAATTTTGACATTTTTTGGAAAACCACCAAGACTATAGCCTTGGAAAACACTATTTTGAAATTTTGGATTTAAACCGGATTTTTGCATTATAAATCCCGGACACACCCTCTAGATAGTATTTTTGCAGTTTTTGAAATTTCGAATATTTGGACATTTTTTAGAAAACCAACAAGACTATAGCCTTTGAAAACACTATTTTGAAATTTTGGATTTAGACCGGATTTTTTGCATTACAAATCCCGGACACACCCTCTAGATAGTATTTTTGCAGTTTTTGAAATTTCGAAAATTTTGACATTTTTGGAAAACCACCAAGACTATAGCCTTGGAAAACACTATTTTGAAATTTTGGATTTAGACCGGATTTTTTGCATTATAAATCCCAGGCTCACCCTCAAGATAGTATTTTTGCAGTTTTTGAAATTTCGTAAATATTGACATTTTTTGGAAAACCAAGACTATACAGCCTCGGAAAACACTATTTTGAAATTTTGGATTTAGACCGGATTTTTTGCATTATAAATCCCGGACACACCCTCATGATAGTATTTTTGCAGTTTTTGAAATTTCGAAAATTTTGACATTTTTTGGAAAACCACCAAGACTATAGCCTTGGAAAACACTATTTTGAAATTTTGGATTTAGACTTGATTTTTTGCATTATAAATCCCGGACAAACCTTCTAGATAGTATTTTTGCAGTTTTTGAAATTTCCAAAATTTTGACATTTTTTGGAAAACCACCAAGGCTATAGACTTGGAAAACACTATTTTGAAATTTTGGATTTAGACCGGATTTTTATCATTATAAATCCCGGACACACCTTCTAGATAGTATTTTTGCAGTTTTTGAAATTTCGAAAATTTTGACATTTTTTGGAAAATCACGAAGACTATAGCCCTGGAAAACACTATTTTGAAATTTTGGATTTAGACAGGATTTTTTGCGTTATAAATCCCGGACACACCCTCTAGATAGTATTTTTGCAGTTTTTGAAATTTCGAAAATTTTGACATTTTTGGAAAACCACCAAGACTATAGCCATGGAAAACACTTCTGAATTTTCTAATTTAAACCGGATTTTTTGCATTATAAATCCCGGACACACCTTCTAGATAGTATTTTTCCATTTTTTGAAGTTTTCCAATATTTTGACACTTTTTGGAAAACCACCAAGACTACAGCCTTGGAAAACAGTATTTTGAAATTTTGGATTTAGACCGGATTTTTTGCATTATAAATCCCGGACACACCTTCCAGATAGTATTTTTGCAGTTTTTGAAATTTCGAAAATTTTGACATTTTTTGGAAAACCACCAAGACTATAGCCTTGGAAAACACTATTTTGAAATTTTGGATTTAGACCGGATTTTTTGCATTATAAATCCCGGACACACTCTCTAGATAGTATTTTTGCAGTTTTTGAAATTTCGAAAATTTTGACATTTTTTGGAAAACCACCAAGACTATAGCCTTGGAAAACACTTTTTTTAAATTTTGGATCTAGACCGGATTCTTTGCATTATAAATCCCGGACGCACCCTCTAGATAGTATTTTTGCAGTTTTTGAAATTTAGAAAATTTTGACATTTTTTGGAAAACCACCAAGACTATAGCCTTGGAAAACACTATTTTGATATTTTGGATTTAGACCGGATTTTTTGCATTATAAATCCCGGACACAATCAAAAAAAAATAAAAGACATTGGGGAACGCCCGACCTAACGGGCCTAGAGAGTATGTTTGCAGTTTTTCGAAATTTCGAAAGGGTTGACATTTTTTTAGAAAACCACCTAGACTATAGCCTTTGAAAACACTTTTTTTTTGTAATTTTGGATTGAGTAGAGACCGGATTTTTTGCATTATAAATCCCGGACATACCCTCTAGATAGTATGTTTGCAGTTTTTGAAATTTTTGACAAATTTTGACAATTTTTGTGGAAAACCACCAAGACTATAGCCTTGGAAAACACTATTCTGATATTGTTTGGATTTATACCCGGATTTTTTGCATTATAAATCCTCGATCACACCCGCTAGATAGTACTTTTGCAGTTTTTTGAATTTCGAAAATTTCGACATTTTTTTGGAAAACCAACCAAGACTATAAGCCTTGGAAAACACTATTTTGAAATTTTGGATTAAAGACACCGAATTGTTGCATTATAAATCCCGTACACAACACCCCTAGATAGTATTTTTGCAGTTTTTGAAATTTCGAAAATTTGGACATTTTTTGGAAAACCACCAAGACTATAGCCTTGGAAAACACTTTTTTGAAATTTTGGATCTAGACCGGATTCTTTGCATTATAAATCCCAGGCGCACCCTCTAGATAGTATTTTTGCAGTTTTTGAAAATTTCGAAAATTTTGACATTTTTTTGGAAAACCACCAAGACTATAGCCTTGGAAAACACTTTTTTGAAATTTTGGATTTAGACCGGATTTTTTGCATTATAAATCCCGGACAAACCTTCTAGATAGTATTTTTGCAGTTTTTGAAATTTCCAAAATTTTGACATTTTTTGGAAAACCACCAAGACTACAGCCTCGGAAAACACTATTTTGAAATTTTGGATTTAGACCGGATTTTTTGGATTATAAATCCTGGGCACACCATCTACATTGCAGGTTTGCAGTTTCTGAAATTTCGAAAATTTTGACATTTTTTGGCAAAACACAACGACTTTAGCCTAGGAATACTCAATTTTGGATTTAGACCGGATTTTTTGCGTTATAAATCCCGGACAAATCCTCTAGATAGTATTTTTGCATTTTTTGAAATTTCGACTATAGCCTTGGGAAACTTAATTTTGAATTTAGACCGGATTTTTTTCATTATAAATCCCGGACACACCGTCTAGATAGTATTCTTGCAGTTTTTGAAATTTCGAAAATTTTGACTTTTTTGGAAAAACAGCAAGACCATAGCCTTGGAAAACTCAATTTTGAAATTCTGGATTTAGACCGGATTTTTTGCATTATAAATCCTGGACACACCCTCCAGATAGCATTTTTGCACTTTTTGAAATTTCGAAAATTTTGACATTTCTTTGGAAAAACACAAGGACTGTAACCTAGAAAATCTTAATTTTGAAATTTTGGATTTAGACCTGTTTTTTTTGCATTGCAAATCCCGTACACACCTCTAGATAGTATCTTTGCAGTTTTTGAAATTTCGAATATTTAGACTTTTTTGGAAAAACTCAAAGACTATAGCCTCGGGAAAATCAATTTTGAAATTTTTGATTTTTTGCATTATAAATCCCGGACACATCCTGTAGATCGTATTTTTGCAGTTTTTGAAATTTCAAAAATTTTGACATTTTTTCGAAAAATACAAATACTATAGCCTTGGAAAACTCAATTTTGATTTTAGATCGGATTTCTTGCATTATAAATCCCGAACACATCCTCAATATAGTATTTTTGCAGTTTTGAAATTTGGAAAATTTTAACATTTTTTTGGAAAAACACAAAGACTATAGGCTTGGAAAACTCAATTTTGAAACTTTGGATTTAGACCGGATTTTTTGCATTATAAATAACGGACACACCCTCTAGACAGTATTTTTGCAGATTTTGAAATTTCGAAAATTTTGACATTTTTTTGGAAAACTCAATTTTGAAACATTGGAATTAGACCGCATTTTTTCATTATAATTCCCAGACACACCCTCTAGATAGTATTTTTGCAGTTTTTGAAATTTAGAAAATTTTGTCATTTTTTGGAAAAACATTTAGACTACAGCCTTGGAAAACGTAATTTTGAAATTTTGAATTTAGACCGGACTTTTTCCATTTTAAATCCCGGACACAGCCTCTAGATAGTATTTTTGAAGTGTTTGATATTTCGAAAATTTTGACATTTTTTGGAAAAACACAAAGACTATAGCATTGGAAATCTCAATTTTGAAATTTTGGATTTAGACCTGGTTTTTTTGCATTATAAATCCCTTACACACCCTCTAGATAGTATCTTTGCAGTTTTTGAAATTTCGAATATTTTGACATTTTTTTGGAAAAACTCAAAGACTATAGCCTCGGAAAAATCAATTTTGAAATTTTGGATTTTTTGCATTATAAATCCCGGACACATCCTGTAGATCGTATTTTAGGTTTTGAAAGTTCAATAATTTTGACATTTTTTGGAAAAACACAAAGACTATAGCCTTGGAAAACTCAATTTTGAATTTAGACCGGATTTTTTGCATTATAAATCCCGGACACATCTTCTATATTGTATTTTTGCAGTTTTTGAAATTTGGAAAATTTTGACATTTTTTGGAAAAACACAAAGACTATAGGCTTGGAAAACTCAATTTTGAAATTTTGGATTTAGGCCGGATTTTTTGCATTATAAATGCCGGGCACACCCTCTAGATAGTATTTTTGAGTTTTTGAAATTTCGGAAATTTTGACATTTTTTGGAAAACACAAAGACTATAGCCTTGGAAAACTCAATTTTGAAACTTTTGATTTAGACCGGATTTTTTTATTATAAATCCCGGACACACTCTCTAGATAGTATTTTTGCAGTTTTTGAAATTTCGAAAATTTTGACATTTTTTGGAAAAACACAAGGACTGTAGCCTTGGAAAACTCAATTTTGAAATTTTGGATTTAGAACGGATTTTTTGCATTATAAATCCTGGACACACCCTCTAGATAGTATATTTGCAGTTTTTGAAATTTCGAAAATTTTGACATTTTTTGGAAAAACACGAAGACTATAAACTTGGAAAACTCAATTTTGAAATTTTGGATTTTGACCGGATTTTTTTGCATTATAAATCGCGGATACAGCCTCTTGATAGTTTTTTGCAGTTTTTGAAATTTCAAAAATTTTGACATTTTTTGGAAAAACACCAAGAATATAACCTTGGAAAACTCAATTTTGAAATGTTGGATTTAGACCGGATTTTTTGCATTGTAAGTTCCGGATACACCCTCTAGATAATATTTTTGCAGTTTTTGAAATTTCGAAAATTTTGACTTTTTTTTGTAAAACACTAAGAAAACTCAATTTTGAAATTTTGCTTTTAGGCCGGATTTTTTGCATTATAAATCCCGGATTCACCCTCTAGATAGTATTTTTGCAGTTTTTGAAATTTCGAAAATGTTGACATTTTTTCAAAAACACCAAGACTATATATAGCCTTGGAAAACTCAATTTTTAAATTTTGGATGTAGACCGGATTTTTTGCATTATAAATCCCGGATATAGCCTCTAGAAGGTATTTTTGCAGTTTTTGAAATTTCGAAAATTTTGACAAAATGCATTTACTAGTTCCAAAATTTCATCATCCAAAACAATTTTGTAGGTACAGGGAATTTCCCCACAAAATGCCATCAATTTAGTTTTCTTTGTATTGATTTCCATATTGTACCTCTTTGCAATTGTATTAAAATTGTGTGCAGAATACTGTAAATCTGTTTCTGTTGGAGCTATTAATACCAAATCATCTGCAAAAAGAAAGGAGTATATTTTTAGGTTTCTATTAATTTGGATAGAACCGTGCCAGTTTTATTATATGGATGCGAAACATGGACTCTTACTTTAAGGGAGGAAAGAATGTCACAAGTATTTGAGAATAAAGTTCTTAGAAAAATTTTTGGACCAAACAGAGATGAACAGACAGGTCAATGGAGAAAGCTACATAACAGTGAGCTACGTGGACTTTATAGGAAGCCAAATATAATAAGAACAGTTAAGTCTCATAGACTATGATGGGCAGGGACATGTGGCATGAATGAGGAATGAAAGAAGTGCATGGAAGCTTCTTGTGGGAAACAGAGGAAAAAGTCCAGTTGGTAGACCAAAAATGAGGTGGGAGAATAACATTAATCACGACTTGGAGAGAATAGATTATACAGGGGATGATTGGAAAACATTAGCTCAAGATAGGGATGTCCGAGCTTATGTCCGAGCGGCCATGAACCTATCGGTTCGATAGAGCCTGTGAGTTAGTTAGTTATGATAATATCCAACGAGTCACCTTTTATGAAAATACAATAAAAATTAACATTTTGAGGCTCTACTTAACCCATTCGCTTCAAAATACGAACTAGACTCGCGGGCAGTTAAATGGCCTTTAATTTAGAAGACAACGTATAGTAGCTTAACTGTGTTGTTATATTTTTTTCAATATTTTGCACATCCCTTGGCAGGGTAATCTTTTGTTAACATTCATGAATAGTAGAGGAATGTGTTTTTGCCTTTGCCCTCAATGATCTCAAGTACCGCTATCATTTGTTTGTTTTGAATGTTTGAAAATATACAATACAATTTAGAGTAACTTAAATTCGGTCTCTGGGAAAATGCATGGTGCATTTAAACCTGAAACGAATGGTTTAATAAGTAAGTTGGGTCTATTGTCATCTTACCTCATAGTAGCAGTTTCTTGTAGGACATGTTTCTGAGAATCTTTACTCTATCATCAGTTTGTACAGTGAGTCAAAAAGAAACAACCAATATGAGTTAAGATGACAACAGACTGATCTTATTCATTGTGTCATCTCTTATTTTTTTAATCAATTGAGTTGGTGTTTACTTGATGAAAATCCATATTCATTAATTAAATAAAAATAAAACGTAGTTTTATTTGATTTTCATATTTATTATATATTCAGTGACAGCTGTTTCGGTACACTGTACCTTCTTCAGACATGTTAACAAATTATGAATTGTGTTCCAACTGATCTAAGCAACAACACAACAATATTTATTTAAATTTTTTAATTTAACAAATCAAGTTGAGAATTTAACAGTTTGTTACTACTTTTCAATTTATTAATTTCTACAGCCTCCAAAAGATCTAACTTGGAATTTAATCATTGTTTCGATCCAAATTTTGAAATTTTAAATGTTTGTGATAAGGGTAAGAAGTTAGATTTGGATCGAAACAATGATTAAATTGGAATTTAATCATTGTTTCGATCCAAATTTTGAAATTTTACATGTTTGTGATAAGGGTAAGAAGTTAGATTTGGATCGAAACAATGATTAAATTGGAATTTAATCATTGTTTCGATCCAAATTTTGAAATTTTACATGTTTGTGATAAGGGTAAGAAGTTAGATTTGGATCGAAACAATGATTAAATTGGAATTTAATCATTGTTTCAATCCAAATTTTGAAATTTTACATGTTTGTGATAAGGGTAAGAAGTTAGATCTTTTGGAAGCTGTAGAAATAAATTGAAAAGTACACTGCTCAAAACAATTAGAGGAACACTTGTAATAAATTGAATAAGTAATTGTTTTTTAAAGCTGTGATGCTGAAAGTTGGACAATATGTAAATTGAATTATTAATTTTATCATTGGATACAAATTTTAAAGATCCATGGCCTAAATACACAGAAATTACCTCAAATGACAAATATAGAGAATTTTTTTATTTTGGAAGGCACTGGCCACTTCTAACTGGTAAGCTTCCTGATGTTGCTATAGTGACAAATGTTGATTATTGCCTTGTTTATTGAAGTCTCTGACAAAATGAGGCATTTAAATGAGTTTGAAGTGTATCATGCTCTACATCTTTTACGACAAGGTCAATCTCTGCGACAAGTGGCTAGAGAGCTTGGGGTTTCTCCTTCCGTGGTGTCCAGGTTACGCAACAGGCACAGAGATACAGGTCAGTATTGTAGAAGACGTGGCCAGGGCCGTAAATTTAAAGCAAGCCCCCAGGATGACACATACGTTGTTCTTTCTGCTCTTCGACAGCGTACAAAAAACTGCAAAAGACCTGCAAAATGACCTTCATATGGCTTCCGAAATCCGGGTTCTCAGACCAAACCATAAGGAACAGATTAAGGAAAGAGAATATTCGTCCAAAAAGGCCCGTTAAAAAAACACGCTTAACAAATGGGCATAAGGCAGCAAAGCGTATGTATGCTGAAAACCATGGTGATTGGAACCTGAACCAGTGGGAGTCTGTGCTCTTCTCGGACGAATCCAGGTATCGTCTTACACGTTGTGATGGTCAATTGAGGGTGTGGGGACAGCCAGGAGAAAGATTTTCTGCAGAGGATGTACAGGAAATTGATAGATTCGGAGGAGGTTCCATAATGGTGTGGGCCGGAGTTAAGTACAACAATCGTACGGACCTTGTACTTGTTCCCCAGCGACTTAATGCTGTCCGGTATATTGAGCACGTTCTGGAAGAGCATGTAGTACCTGCTGCCATTGGAGTAGGCCATGGATTTCTGTTTATGCAGGATAATGCCAGGGCACATTCTGCGGCTGTCACCAGGGATTTCCTGAGGAGGAATGAAATGAGTGTGGTAATGGAGTGGCCAGCGGTCAGCCCAGACCTGAACCCTATTCAACACTGGTGGGATCTTCTAGACAAGAAGGTCAGGAACCAACATCAAGCTCCACAAACTCTGCAGCAACTTGGAGGTGCTCTGAAGGAGGAATGGGAGAATATCCCGCAAGAGGAAATCCAGAATCTTATTGGGAACATGCCACGAAGGTGCCAAACTGTCATCGAATGTCGTGGAGGCCATACACAATACTAACTCTATATAACGAGTGTTTAACTTTGAAAAATAAGCACAAGATTCAATTGCTTACATAGCGGAATTATTTGAAAAGTTAATTGTCAGCGTTATTCATTTGTTTTTACTGACATGAGCAATAAATAAATAACCACAAATAATGTACTTTATTAATTTCATGTTTGTACCTTTATCCAATGAAAAAATATTTGCATTTTTCATAGTGTTCCTCTAATTGTTTTAAGCAGTATAGTAACAAACTGTTAAATTCTCAACTTGATTTGAATGAATCCCCTTTGTTAAATTAAAAAATTTTAATAAATATTGTTGTATTGTTGCTTAGATCAGTTGGAACACAATTCATAATTTGTTAACATGTCTGAAGAAGGTACAGTGTATCGAAACAGCTGTCACTGAATTATATAATAAATATGAAAATCAAATAAAACTACGTTTTTATTTAATTTCATTTTTTATTATTATTTAATAAAACTGAGTAGATCCTTTTGAATTTACCCCAGATGAACCCATGTCCGCATTTCTTGACAGTTGTATTTTTACGGTGAAAGATCGTCACTCTTTCGCCCAAGGTACTTTTTTCGTCTGGCTTATCACCTTAGACCAGTCCGGCATGGGTAACCCTATCGGCAGCAATGCTACTGCCGGCATAGCTCTCAGGATCATTTAAGCATGCAAGCCACTCCACCACGACAAGGTAAAGATACCATGGAGGGGGGGGGGGTTAGGACTGGAAGTAAATATCAGTAAAACTAAATATATGGTCACATGTAGAAATTCAATATATAATGGAAATGGACAGCTAATGACAAATGAGGGAAATTTTGAGAAAGTGGCTGAATTCAAATACCTAGGAACAATAATCACAAATAGGAATGAGACGCACAAAGAAATTAAACATAGGCTCAATTCTGGAAATGCATGCTATTATGCATTGCAGAGACTTTTGATGTCCCAACTCCTTTCAAAAAACGTTAAGCTGAAAATATATAAAACTATTATTCTACCAGTTATATTATATGGGTGCGAAACATGGACTCTTACTTTAAGGGAGGAAAGGAGATTACGAGTATTTGAGAATAAAGTTCTTAGGAAAATTTTTGGACCAAAGAGAGATGAACAGACAGGTGAATGGAGAGGACTACATAACAATGAACTACACGGTCTTTATAGGAAGCCAGATATAATAAGAACAGTTAAGTCTCGTAGACTGCAATGGGCAGGACATGTTGCGCGTATGGGGAATGAAAGACGTGCATGGAAGCTTCTTGTAGGAAAGCCAGAGGGAAAACGCCCAGTTGGTAGACCAAGAATGAGGTGGGAGAACAACATTAACTATGATTTGAGGGAAGTAGATTATACAGGGAATGATTGGAAAGCATTAGCTCAGGATAGGGATGTATGGAGAGCTTATGTCCGTGCGGCCATGAACCTATGGGTTCGATAGTGCCAGTGAGTAAGTAAGTAAGTAAATCCTTTTGAATGTTTATTTTGAAGTCAGTTACAATTACAAAATAAATTGATAGCATAAGTAAAATATGTTCTCTTTCTGACCGTACATAGAAAAATTATTTTTCCATTAGGTCTATCTTCACAACCTACTCACTTCTCTTACTTCAACAGTAGTAATAGGTGGTGTGGTAAAGGATTCATACACCAATTCTATAGTGCCTCTGTATAGGTACTCTTAAGAACACATTTCATATTTCAGGTGCAAAATAATTGATAATTATAATTAATCACTTACATTTGTACGATGTTAGAAATTATGACAGTAACTCGGAAAGTAAGTTCCAGTCTTGTTCTCCACGCGAACAAGTGACAGTATTTGAAGAGAAAAATTTTCGCCTAGACCGGGACTCGAACCCGGGACCCTTGGCTTTCCGGGCCAAGTGCTCTACCAACTGAGCTACCGAGGCGAGTTACGATCTAGACGCAAATTTTTCTCTTATGTACGTTGTAATTCCCTCGCGCCAAATGCTTGAAACCATAGCTTCTATCTTTGCAAATGGCTGCTTCTTAGTTGAGAAGACATTTATTGGGAATTTAACACTACTTTATAGCCAGTAGGCTATGAGAAGTGTTAAATTAATTATAATAAAAATCGTCAATAGAAGCCCTGACGATGGCTATTTTTATAACAAAGTATTAACTTTAATTAATAACTTTTTTAAGATTTTTTTAAATAGTTTTTAAAGTTAGTGGTAAATTCCCAATAAATGTCTTCTTAACTAAGAAGCCGCCATTTGCAAAGATAGAAGCTATGGTTTCAAGCATTTGGCACGAGGGAATTACAACATACATAAGAGAAAAATTTGCGTTTAGATCGTAACTCGCCTCGGTAGCTCAGTTGGTAGAGCACTTGGCCCGAAAAGCCAAGGGTCCCGGGTTCGAGTCCCGGTCTAGGCGAAAATTTTTCTCTTCAAATATAATTTATCCTTCTACGAGAACTGTTAAATTAATAATAAAAATCGTCAAGTGACAGTAGTTTTAAAATACAATAGGAAGTAACATTAACAGGTTTAACTTTTATAGGAATTAATGACAATGAGGTTTAATTTATGGTAAAATGAAATATTTAGATCTCACTTTAAGAAGAAACGAAGAAAACAAGATAGAATTTGGAATTTATAGAAAGAATACACATATAGACAACTACATTAAAGCTTCAGGATTCAACCATTTTGCTCACAAAGAGGCAGTATTCAATAGTTTGACACATAGATTGATAAATATACCTATGAGCAAAGAAAACTATGAAAAAGAAAAAGAACATATAATTAATGTTGCAATAGAAAACGGTTATGAAGAAAATATGGTACACAAGAAAATAAATAAATTTAAAAGACAAAAATTAATTAATGAAAGCACACTTATAAAAGAAACAGAAACAATAAAATTCAAAAAATTCACATACCATCCATTGAAACACCATAAATTTCAGAAAATTTTCAAAAAGTTTAATATAAGATTAGCACCGAAGAATGAATACAGCCTTAATAGCATAATTAAAACCAATAAAAATGAAAGAATTGAAAATGAAAACAAATCAGCAATTTATCAGATCAAATGCAGGGATTGTGACAAAATTTATATTGGAAAAACAAAAAGAAATTTGAAAACAAGGGTGAAAGAACATCTTAGAAACATCAAATATGGGGAAATGGAAAAGACAGCAGTAGCTGCTCATTCTTGGTCCAAAAAACATTTAATTGAATCAAAAGCCAGTCTAATTAAACAAATAGACAAACAAAAGGAATTCACGGTTTGGGAAAAGATCCACATTCAGAAAAACAAAGGAAAACTTATGAACTTCAAAATTCCTGCAAATTTTGACCTGATCCAGAGGTTCATCAGTCCACCAACAGAGGGAAGAAGAAGAGTTTCTTCCGATCGACATAACATCAGTCGCCAAAAAAGTACTGAAGATGAGACCATTATGGTCTTGAAATCGCGATCTACTTAGAAGATTTATATGAGGAGAGGTAAGAAAAATTTAATTTTACCATTAAAAGGTTTGTTTAATAATTAAAACATTTTGTCTGTTCATTCTTACCTCTTATAGTCGTTTTTGTCGAACATATGTTTCAAGGCTTCTTAGCCCCATCGTCAGCAATTACGGACTTCTACAGACTGTCTGTAATCGCTGACGATGGGGCTAAGAAGCCTTGAAACATATGTTCGACAAAAACAACTATAAGAGGTAAGAATGAACAGACAAAATGTTTTAATTATTAAACAAACCTCTTAATTATATTTAAATTAATATTGGGAAGTAAACATTATGAGATTATATCATTAATAGTAAGTGGAGAACATATTTTTAACGACTCACCTCACATAATTTCAAATTTCTTTGATACCTTTGTCCCTCTTCAGTCGGAGTGGAAGCCATGACTGAAGAGAGACAAGATATTGTCTGAAACCACCAATATCAAAGAAATTTGAAATTATATGAGGTGAGTCGTTAAAAATATGTTCTCCACACACTATTAAAAACCTCTTAATGTTACTTCCTATTGTATTTTAAAACGGACTTCTACAGACAGTCTGTAATCGTTGATGATGGGGCTAAGAAGCCTTGAAACATACGTTCGACAAAAACAACTATAAGAGATTTTAATTAAGTGTTAAGGAACACTATTATCATAGGAAAACTTGGAGTAACAAGTTTAAATGAAGATATACAAAGATACCAACAAGAATGGAAAAATCATCTGAGGAGAATGGCAAGAAATAGACTTCCAAAATTGGCATTCCAATATGCCCCAACTGGACATAGGGACCAAGGAAGACCAAAACATCGGTGGAAAGATCAAGACCATCTTCGCTAGGTTTACCGTACAGGCCACATGGTCTAAAACGAATTTGTTCATGATGATGCTGATGAATTAAGTGTTTAATTAAATATTTTAATTAAGTGATGGTAGCATCGCTATCTTTGTTCCATTGTACAGTTGAGTTCAGTAAGCTCCTAACAGTATATTGTGTGGTTCCATTCGGTCGTTTCTCTCATTAAGAGTGATGTTTAAATTATATGTTTCTGCCAATTGTGAGATACGTGGACTAATACGGTTTCTATGGACAAAAAAATTGACAGTAGCACCAATTCATCATGAGATTACTCCAGTGTACGGGGACATTACGAGTAACAGTGTTGTTTCATGTTGAGGTCATGAATTTCGAGACGGATGCACTAACATCCATGATGAAGAACGAAGTGTTGTGAATGATGAACTTGTTGCAATAGTGGATGAAGCCATTTCACAATTTCTGAACTCTCAGAGAAATTTCTGCTAATGAATCAGACTATTCTCTGCAAAGTTTTAACACAAATGTATTCACATAGACTTTCACGGCCGGAGTTGCTATGATGATGTTGAAGATTTTCAGGCTGTAGATATAAAGACAGTATAAGGCCTACAAAGAAAATCAAGAACCTTCTCAGACCTATAAAGGATCAACTCCATCCCCATCAGACAGCAGGCATATACAGGATACCATGCAGTTGTGGAAAAGTGTATATAGGCACCACTAAACACAGCATGGCAACCAGACTTAAGGAGCATGAAAGATACAGTCGTCTTAAACAAATGGATAAGTCGGCAGTAGCAGAACACACTTTACTTGATGGCCACAGAGTACAATACCAGAATACAGACATATTATCTAACTGCACACACTATTTTACCCGTCTACAACGAGAAGCCATCGAAATATTCAAACATAAAAACAGTTTCAATAGAAAAGAAGAATCATTAAAAGTCAACAAAGTATGGATACCGGTTCTAAAAAACGTAGAATGTAAACCTCTACAAGTCGACTAGACCATCAAACAGCAATCTCATTGGAGCAATGGAAGTCCCTAACGCGGACCAATCAGAACGCAGATAACTTATGTTTCAGGGGAACTACAAGCCTCATGACCACGGCCTACAGCCCGAAAATCTTCTTCAAGATCATTTTAACACAAAAATTACACTATCACAAGTATTGTGCTCGTTGGGTGGTGAAAATTCTGTTTGAAGCTCAAAAAACCACAAGGATGGGGCAGCAAACTCCGTTGAAATAGTTCTGGTGGGAGGTGTTTGATCATCCACTGTATAGTCCTGACCTGGCTCCGAGCGACTTCCATCTTTCCACAAACACGAACAAATGGATTGAATCCCAGCAGTTTCAAATGGATGAACAGCTTAAGAAGTTCAAACAGGTCATCAATGGGTGGTTATATTCACAGGCACTAGAGTTTTACGCAGAAGGGATTTCAAAACTTGTGAAGCATCATGACAAATGTTGAATGTAAATGGAAATTATGTTGACTCATGTCCCAAATGGGAGTCAATGACCAATAACATTTCAATGATTTTCTATTTACAACCAATCACAGTCGTGTTTCGCCTAGAATTTACCAACTTAAGTGTATCGTAAGTAATGCCACGAATGATTTCCAATTTATCTAGAGAATTTGGAAATCAAGAGTGGCATTTGTTAGGACTATTTAACAAATGAAATTAAGCTGTTTACTCACAAATCATTATTTAACTATAGTTATTTTTAAATATTTATATATTTAATGTAAACGGCGATGTTTGAAAACAAATGAGAAAAGATTGGAATGCTTCATTTGCTTGTTTTGTTCATCACTGCAACCAGATCATATTATTATTTATTGCCAAAAGACCGCAATGTTGTAAGAATGCACCCTAGTGGAGAAATTTATAACCAACGTTATAGGTATTAATTAATTTCTGATGTCCTATGATGTAAATATGTCAATTATATTTTTCTGCGTCATTTCCTGGAAAATACTCAGAAATCTATTCATGCGATAATAATTGTTGAAATTCGTAAGCTACCGGACAAGGTAACTTAAGATCATAGCTTAAAATAGAAACTTATCGTGAGAATCCCAAAGGGAACCGATGGTAACCGATGTAGTTTGAAACCTTGCTGCTTTATCCAAGATGCCGGACCTTGAAGACTTCGATCATGTTTTCGGTATACGCAGGGAAGAGGAATTTGATAGAGTCTACCAAAGAATTCAACTGGAAGAACAGGAGAATCGGCATAATATTGCACGATGCAGACATCGTTGTGTACGGTATTATTTGCAGGACGCAAGCGTAAATGCGATCCTCTGTAGCAGACGAAAATAACGGAAGTGGTTTTATCGCTGAGGATTCTGGGTAATTTCTTGCCAATATTAACGAAAACGATGACTTTCATGCATGACCAGTTAGTGGGTAGCTAATTCGATCTTTGCACTTGCTCACGGAAAGTCAGCTCACCAGTGATTGGAAGTAATTTGAGTAGAGACTAATGTATTTGTATGCGGCCCTAAATGTCTTCTTGAATAAGAAACCACCAGATGATGTTGGGAACAATTGTTCTCTTACTCAAAAGATCAGGGAACATATAAGAAAAAAATTTCATTTGAATTGAGATGCCTGGATCTCACAGAGGCAGTGCGCTGGTGTGTTAAACCAGAGGTCTCGAGTTCAAATCCCAGTTCAAACGTAAATTTTTCTTTTCTAATGTTAATTTGCTCTTCAGTGTAAGTAATAGATTTAAAATAAAACATTGAAAATAGTAATGTAATTACAATTCTTAAGCATTTTAATTAAAATAAGGCAGTGTGTTTATGTTGATGACACCATCATCATTAAACTTCTAAGTTTTTCGAAGTCTTGGCTTCATCTTGTACCAAAAGTACATTTTCGGTACGTTACATCTAAGATATGTTATTTTTCCTCTACAGTGAGATTCTTGAACGGTGCCAAATTCCTTCTTCTTTGTGCTTTCTCCTAGTTACCTCCCCACCCCTTCCCTCTGCGCTGTGTATAGTTGTGCAACTTCCCCTCTTCCTCGGAACACTCAAATACGTGAACCAAGTTACAATCAGGGTCATCATCATATTTATTATTGGCTGGATCTGATCGGATAGCTCAAGTGGAGCTGTGTTGTTTTGTTTTGGTCCTGTAAGCCAGGGTAGGGCATCTGGGGTGTGGACCCTAACTTTTGGCTGGACTGGGAATGCTTGTGTGCATGTATGGGTAATTATTATTATTCTCATTATTTTGTTTTGTAATTCCATAATACTGGAATCTATTTGATGAACAAGATAATTAATTTATATTGTTTACATTATTTATGTATTCATATTTTTCTTTAAATTCATACTATAGTCAAAAGTAATTTATGTTTAATTAATTTTGTATTTCAAGATCTGACTAATAATACAAACATTAAACTTAATTTTAACAAAGAATGTTTAATTACTGTTTAACTAAATTTAAATTAATATTGGGAAGTAAACATTATGAGGTTATATCATTAATATAATAAATACCCTACAAATTGTTAGTAAAGAAAAGAAGAATTTCAAGAAAATTACTTACCATCCAATAGTACATAGGAAATTTCAAAAAATATTTGACAAACACAACATTACTTTGGCACCAGTAAATAAATTTAGTCTGGAAAAACTTCTAAATACCAATAAAAAATTCAACATCCCAGACAGTAAAAAATCTGGAATTTATCAAATAAATTGTAAAGATTGTAGTAAAGTATACATAGGAAAAACAAAAAGGAATTTGGAAACATGCACTAAAGAACATTTTAGAAATATTAAAAATTGTGAAATTGAAAAATCAGCAATTGCTGCACATAGTTTGCTAGAACATCATAAAATTGAAAAAGAGGCAAAACTTTTGAAACAATTAGATAAACCGTTGGAACTGACAATTTGGGAAATGATATTCATTCAGAAGAACAAATATCGATCTATGAACTTCAATATTCCGGTGGATAAAAATTTAATTACAAAGTTTATAATTCCAACGAAAGATGGCAGCACAAGAGGTGATGTCCTTAGAGAAATCAACAACCACAGAATTTCATCAGTGGAAGCCATGACTGAAGTGGGACATGATATTGTCTGAAACCGCCGGTATCAAAGAAATTTGAAAATATATGAGGTGAGTCGTTAAAAATATGTTCTCCACTCACTATTACTATTTACCTAGTTATGATATTGCTGCTTCACATTAGTTCCTATACAAAAACTTTCTCAAGTAATATTAGCTCCCCTTTTCCTTCTAGCTTTCATGATTGAGATACTATTCAGAGTTAGATACGAACGTATAGATTACTACAGTGTGTTTAATAATTTCATGGTAATAGTTAATATACGTTATACAAACAACATAAGAAAGATGAATCAATCTTTGCCTCCGATGGGCCCGGGCAATGAAGAGTGAATAGCACTTATCTTCAACTTTTATAAGATTCATGATCTGTTCCGTTGAAGTTTATAATGAAGAATTCATAGATAAGCTCGTAAAAAAACAAAAAAGGAAGAACAACATAACCAACATAACTAAACTAGAAAAAGAATCTGACAACAACAAGACTTGGATAACACTTACATACACAGGAAAAGAAACGACAAAATTAGCCAATGCACTAAAGAAAGCCGATAAAAACGTAAAAATAGCATACAGAACCAATAACAAATTAAACAACATAATAAACAATAACATTGAAGAAAATAACATTTTCAACAGCAAAGGAGTTTATAAACTGACATGTAAGGACTGCAACAAATTTTATATAGGAAGGACAAACAGGAGTTTTAACATCAGATTCAAAGAACATTTTCGAGACTTCATTCACGCAGAAGGGAAATCAAGCTATGCAAAACACGTTATCCATGAAGGACATTGCATGTTAAATATTGAAAACACCCTAACACTAATGCACAGAGAAAATAATCCAGCGAAGATAAACGTACTCGAAGAGATGGAAATCATGAAAGCAGCTCACGACAGCCTGATAAACGAAAACGAACCCAATACATGCAACCCCCTCTACCAGATCTTCAGTGAAACACCAGTTTTGAATCCTGCCGATGATGGGACAAGTCCCGAAAGCGCTACAGTTAAATGATTAATTAAGTTGAGGAGACGGACCTTTCAGGTGAATATTCTATAATTTTAATTTTTAACTTATCTTCTCGTAAGCCCATGTTTCCCTTAACAGAGATTTAGGTGCTCTCCCCCTACAGGGAAGAATTTGAACCATACTAATTTAGTTACACTTGTTTTTGTATAGATGTCATTGGAGTAGTCTGTGGTCAGCGTTCCGCCTCATACTGACATCTAGGAAACCAAGGTAGTACTAGGACGGGAAAATTAAGTAAATTTTGCTTAGAAGCCTTTTCATTCAGGCTTAAGGATCTTTTACGAGCCTGAAAATCTTCAGACTCAGGACCCACGGCTTAAAGTCCCTCCCGGAGGACTTGCACCTTGGATTTTTCCATCCTAAAAAAATCCAACGACCCCGGCCAGGTTTGAACCCGGGACCATAGGCGAGGAGCATAACCACTAGTCCACCGCGGCTGATAATATATAGCACTTATATGATGTTTATAAACTGGTGGCTACAAAAATGGTAGCAGAACGTATGAACCGGCTACAATCTTCAGGGATCTTCTTGATATTCCTAAAGATGAAGCCCAGACTTCGAAGAACTTAGAAATTTAATGATATAATGAAGATTGTGACATGAATTATTGTAGTTGAGGACAACAGTGTAAAAAAAAAAAAGTATATAAAAAGTTTTATAATTAAAATAATTGTAATCTCAACAGTGTGAACATAAAAAAAAATGAATATTAAAAGTACAGATGTTTGATTCCAGCCATTAGGCAAGGACCTTACAGAAAAACAATTTTTAAATCATACTCAATCATTGAATAAACAAATTATGGATAACATAATGCGTATTACCTGGTTGAGTGGTAGACAAGGCCTTAAGGCCTTAACTCTGCCAGGTAAAATAAAGCTATTATTATTATTATTATTATAAAATAATAGATCAGATCTTCATGGTTCTGTTTAGGTTTTATGATTCCGTCATTATTGATGGCTTCAATTCTCACATTGATCACAATTTGGATAGGCAGTCATCTGCCTACGTAATACATTAGATGAGGAAGGAACCATTTTTATTAAGTTTAATGCTAATACTTAGGGTACTGTCTACTACAATCTCAATTCTGGGATTCTCTCATTTTGACAAACAAAATATTCCCACTAAAACTGCAAAATGACTCACAGAGCCACTTCAAAGTAAAAATAAAAAAGAGTATACGGATAAGGTGTACAAACCGTCACACATGAATTCTTCCAAGTTCTATAGAATTGCAGTGCACATGCGCGAGTTGCATGAGTTGCTGTAATGGTTAATGTAGCTTCAGGTAGATGGTTCTGAAGTTGGCGTTACCAACTTTGGGAATAAATCCCCAAATGCTAAAAAAAATGGACATAAACTAACTTCCCATTTCCTAACCAAACAAAACAATTTACATGCATTTTATTTAACAAATCGGTCCAAATGGATTCTTTTTTCAGCTGCAGCTCTCTTAGTACAGTATTATAGCTCGCTGTAGATGGCAGGAATAGTTTCAATCGGAGCTCTTCTATGAGAAATAGCTCCTTGTCAGTTCATAGACCGTGCAGGAGGGTGTGAACTTTGACAGACCCGCTGCCTTTTTCAAATACATGGATTTCACTTTTTCCAGGAGTCTAAAGCTGTTGGTGTCCAGATGATCCCATATCAGTTGAAGACCGTATGTGGCTATGGGTACAATCTTGGTGTGGAAGAGTTTTATTGCTGCTTCCATGGACATCTTAGTTATGTCTTTTATTTCGTGCATGGCTTTGATTGCTTGGCTCGTCCTGTCCGATATATGCGGGACCCAGCTAGCAGTACACGGCTTCCATCACAGACTGTGCAAAACGAAACAGTTTCATGACCCGGGACCAGAATGCGTGTGCGAGCGATGCGGCATGTTATGCGAGAGATACCATGTGCTAAAGTGCAAAAACAGAGGGCAATCTCTGACAGGATTCTGTATGGACAGATAAACTAATATAGATTAACTAATCTTTGCACATTGTGCGCTATACATTATTATATTATTTAACAAACTATAAACTAATTTTATGTACACTAACACTAAATATGGTTTTGAATTATTTTCAAATGTTGGTAACTGCGATGTGAGAGTCGCCTAGCGGATGTTACATGCAGCATTTCCGCGCCTGTAGAACTCAATGTACAATATTCACATAATTTAGAAATATTTAAAAATCGTAAGAAATGTTTATAAAATGGTTCCAAAATGTTTAAAATAGTACCAAACATTATTATAAATGGTTGAAAAGTGTTTAGTGCATCAGTGGCATAATAATATTACATTGAAAATTGTGTGCGACGGTTTATACACCACAGCCGAGTATACAATCAAATAACAGAGGAAGGAAGAAGCTCAGATCTTAACATATAGTACTTGTGCACAAATATAAAAAATAATATATCAGTTATTTACTTCTAGTTCAAATATGGTATAATATACTTATCAATAACTGTCAAATTTGAGTGCCACGAAGTATGATTAACTCCATTTTGTTCAATAAAAATAAGTCTTTTTTTCTTATCCAAAGTTTTCAATCCAAACGTATCTTCGGTATAGATTGTGCGTTGTCTCATTTCCACAACTGTTTCATTTTTATCATAATAAGCGAAGTGACTGAAAATAAAATAAAATGTTTATATATTCTCACAGTCTATTTACATACATCATATACGAGGGCGGATCGGAAGGTAACGCACAATAATTTTTTTCTGCCTTGGTATTGCAGCTAGAATGTTGAAATTTCACAGAGATATAGTTTGAAGTTTTCACTACAGATGGTATTTTTTTCTCAGGTGCACCTCTTGCGAGAGAAGCTTGAACTATGCAACACAGATGGCGCGCATACTACAGTCGTCCACCTGTGAGGATCGGAAAGTAATGCACAATAATTTTTTTTTAAAAGTTTAATAGTAAAAAAAAAGGAAAAAAATCATAAATGAACTTACATCTTTTACCTACTTTTCGACATAGTCACCAACTTTCTCAACACATTTTTCCCATCGTGTTGCGGGATTGCTGCTGTTGTCGGCTGGCCGGAGCGTGGCGAATCACTAAGGTTCACGCGTCCCTCTTGGAAGAATGTGCACCACCTGGAGACATTGCTACGGTCCATACAATCATCCCCATACACGCCACGCATGTCCCTGTGAATTTCACTGGGTTTATGCCCTTTGGCCCACAAAAATCGAACAACACTTCTCTGTTCCTCACAGGTGGACGACTGTAGCATGCGCGCCATCTTTGTTGCATAGTTCAAGCTTCTCTCGCAAGAGGTGCACCTGAGAAAAAAATACCATCTGTAGTGAAAACTTCAAACTATATCTCTGTGAAATTTCAACATTCTAGCTGCAATACCAAGGCAGAAAAAAATTATTGTGCGTTACTTTCCGATCCGCCCTCGTAATTTATGTATGTTTAATAATCAATTACAATTTTTTTTACAATATCACCAAGAGCTTTATCATCATTAAACACGCAAATTTTTGGGATGACACTAGTATGTTGCTTTCAGTAATTGCAGTTTTATAAATTTAACCTGCATGCAACTTCTTTCAAATGTAAAAATTATGTAATTGCACATAAAATAAATAATAGTTTTAAAAAACTAAAAAATGAAAAATAATTTTAATTTCCAATACGCTTGCGATAAAATAAAGTGGTCAACAAAAATATCATCTCCAACACATATGGAATAAAATTAGAGTTATCAACAAAAAGAAAATAATTTTACCATCAAAAGCGTGGGGTGCTCTATATCAATTAATATACTTGATAAGAAACAGATAGCTATTGGTAAAAGAAGAAAATGTAAAAATCATAAAAAGCACCCTAAGCTTTTGATGGTAAAATTATTTTATGTTTGTTGATAACTCTAATTTTATTCTATATGTGTTGGAGATGATATTTTTGTTGACCACTTTATTTTATCCCAAGCGTATTGGAAATTAAAATTATTTTTCATTTTTTAGTTTTCTAATAAAGCGTGTTCTTTTAGTTTTTTAAAACTATTTTTTTATTTTTTAGTTTTAATATTTTACAGAATAAGATAAAAATGTTGGTTGGTATCTAATGTCGAGCACTTGATAATGAAATCATTCGCTCTCTTGCACTCCAATATTTAGCAGAAAGGCTGGTCTCTTCTACAAAAGCTGGACAACTTATAAGATAAAAATGTAAATATCTTTAAATTCTATACTATTGTAGTATGAGCTAAAAGTAATACTCTTCTATAAAAATCCCTCCCCAGCCGGATTTGAACCAGCAACGTATGGATTACTGAAATTATGTACCACTAAGAGTTCTCTGCTCTACCAACTGAGCTCTTACAACGATTGACTAAAAACTCGACAAGTCCGCAACCTATTATACCAGTTTTCATTTTTTTGATTTTCGGATGATTCTGGCCAGGATTTTAGAAACAAAATATGAAATTATTATATTGTCACGGGTCCTCTACACGTATACAAAGTTTCAAGTCAATCCAATGTTTCTAAGTGGGTGAAAATCGCGTTGAAAGATTCCGTTACATTGATTCAAAAACACTTCTTTTGATTTTCTGATGATTATGACCAGGATTTTAGAAAATAAATATGAAATTATTGTATTGTCACGGGTCCTCTACAAGTATACAAAGTTTCAAGTCGATCCGATGATTTTAAGTGGATGAAAATCCCGTTGAAAGATTCCGTTACATAGATAGATAGATAGATAGATAGATAGATACAGGTCAAGCTAATATAAAGCGTGTAATATTGGATTTTGCTGCTTTTATTCAACACAAGATTCTTTAATAGTGAGTGGAGAACATATTTTAATCGACTCACCTCATACATTTTCAAACTCCTTTGATACCGATGGTTTCAGACAATATCATGTCCTTCTTCAGTCATGGCTTCCACTATTGATATTGTCTGAAACCGTCGGTATCAAAAAAGTTTGAAAATATATGAGGTGAGTTGATTAAAATATGTTCTCCACTCAATATTAATGATATAACCTCATAATGTTTACTTCCCAATATTAATTTAAATATAACAAGATTCTTTATTTAACTTTCACAGGGAAAAAATATTATGAGGTTTAATTTAAGAATTAAATTAATGTTTTTATTACCTCACCTCAAATCCTTTTTCTTCTAGACTGCAGTTTCGGAGCTTATCTCCATCATCAGTAGCCTCTGGTCGACCGGTGTTAGGTTGTTTCTTAGTGATTTTCTTCTTCCTTCTATTGGTGGACAGATGAACCTCTGGATCAGATCAAAATTTGAGGGAGTTTCGAAATTCATGAGTTTATCTTTCTTGTTTTTTTTTTCCAGACCGTGAGCTCTTTCTGTTTATCTGTGTGCTAGCCTAATCAAACACACAGATAAACAGAAAGAAATCACGGTCTGAGAAAAAATCCATATCCAAATAAACAAGAAAAATAAACTCATGAATTTTGAAATTCCTGCAAATTTTGACCTGATCCTGAGGTTCATCAGTCAACCGACAGAAGGAAGAAGAAAACTGCCAAGAAACACCCTTGTTTTCAATTTTCAAAAAGAAATTTAAATCAAAAGCTAGTCTAATTAAACAAATAGATAAACAAAAGGAACTTACGGTTTGCGAAAAAATCCACATTCAGAAAAACAAAGAAAAATTTATGAACTTCGAAATTCCCGCAAATCCTGACCTGATCCAGAGGTTTATCGGTCCACCAACAGAGGGAAGAAGAAGTGGTTCTTCCAATCGAGATAACATCCGTCGTCAAGATGGTACTGAAGGTGGGACCACTATGGTCTCAAAATCGCGATCTACTTAGAAGATTAATATGAGGAGAGGTAGGAAACATTTGATTTTATCTTAGATTCAACCTCATAGTGATTTATTCCTATAAAAGTTCAAGCAATTCATTTTATTTATTAAACTGCTTTAATGACCCAATTTTAAAGAATTGTCCCATTCGTGTTATATATATAACTCTACCCACTAGTTTGGAAGACAGAAATCCTACCATCTGAACAGCAAGTTGCAAAATATTCATTTCAACCCCCATCAAATGATTTTAACGAATTATACCCTAATCTTAATAGAAAAAAGAAACTCTAAATGTTAAAAAATAAAATATATTTCATATTGACCCTAAGAAACTTGTTATATTAGTATAATTTAAAGACTTAATTATATTTATTAAATTAATTTCCTCAATAGATGATATGTAAAAATGGCCAAAAACTGGAGTTCAAAGGTTTGAAAATTAGGTTCATGGTATAAGAATTGATTAAATAAGAAAAATATGTATAAAAAAGTACCAAAAATTAAGTACTGTCATTTTATAATGATAACACCAGATTACGTTTATATAACACTTTGGCTAGACCAGTGTTGACCTATGGTAGTGAAGCATGGACACTAAAAAGACAACATGAAAGCAGAATAACGGCTTGTGAAATGAGATTCATGCGCAGAACAGCGGGTTACACCACATGGGATTGGAAAATGGACACCAATATCTTAAAAGAATTGAAGATTATGCCAATTTTGGAATATATTAAACAGTACCAACTAAATTGGAAACACCATCTTGAAAGAATGAGTTCAAATCGGATCCCCAAAGCTGTTTATAATTATTTATAAAGAGGACGAAGATCTTTGGGCCGTCCTATGAAACGCTGG
Organism: Diploptera punctata; assembly: GCA_030220185.1. Taxonomy (NCBI): domain Eukaryota; kingdom Metazoa; phylum Arthropoda; class Insecta; order Blattodea; family Blaberidae; genus Diploptera; species Diploptera punctata. Next base: position 1,520,115 of record JASPKZ010001215.1, on the reverse strand, counting down.
AGGAAAAATTTTCTATAGGATCATAACAGGCCTTGGCCTAAAACTTGGAAGGAAGAAGAAGAAGATGTATTGTGACACATTGTTGACACATTCCTTAACCTCAAGAGAATTTTGAATTTTGCAGGCGGTGGCAAGATTCAAATCTTGTCATATGAGGCATAAGAGATTCGGATTCTCAAATCATTACTCATGTGTACAGTCGCAGCTATCTTTCCAGACATGTTTTTTGAAAAAAATACCTTTTGTGATTATTGGAGTAGCGACCAGCGGTATACTGATCGGCATATCTCAAAACTTCTAGACATTTTTGCCACTTATATAAGACTGAATTAAGACCACAGTCAATCAGTAGTGGCCTTGAGGTCGAGCAAAGAGGAAGATAGTGTTACAAGATAGTGTATCTGTGAGAGTGAAAAAGTAGACTATAAGAGACACTGTGTTTGTGAGGGCACAGTAGTTACATATGCTTGTGAAATTTGGGTCCTAAAAGAAACAATAAAACAGAAATTACTAATTTTTGAAAGAAAAATTTTAACAAGAATATTTGGACCAAATAGAGAAACTGATAACTGTTGGAGAATCAAAACAAATAATGAACTTCTTCTTCTTCTTCTTCTTCTTCTTCCTTCCTTCCTTCCATGCATTAGGCCAAGGCCTGTTACGATCCTATAGAAAATTTTCCGTCCAGCGTGATCTTTCCGGGAAATTCTCGTATAAGACTTGAAAGCATAATAATAGTCCCTTCGATTGGTTGCTGGCCAAAGGAAGGCAAGACCAGTGATGGGGGCTGCCATCTTATAGCCTCTGGTCAGGCTTTTGTAGAGAAGAAAAGAAAATAAAAGAAAGAAGAAATGGAACAAAGGAAAGACTCCCTAGCCCTCGGATGCCCTAATAGCGTCGGGGTCGAAAAAACAAGAGTTAACCAAGAGAGGTTAGATAGTAAAGTTAGAATAGTGCAAAACACAAGTAAGTGGAAGAAATGTTTTGCACAGCTTGGGCACCTTGTGGTCGCTATCCACATATCCCCTAGATAAACAAATTAATCAAAAATCAGAATATAGTGAACCATATAAGATCTCTCAGAATTGGTTGGCTTGGACATTTGATAAGAATGGATGATCAGAGACTGGTCAAGAAGCTCTATAAATGGAAACCTATAGGAGGCAGAGCTGTTGGAAGACCGAAGATCAGATGGGAGGATGATACAATGAACGAACTAAGGAAAATGAAAACGACTAATTTGAATATGGCAAGAGACAGATTATTGGCATGGAGGAGGATTGTTGAGAAGGCCAAAACTTTCACTTTTGAAGTTGTCGTGTCTTAAGATGATGATGTGTTTGTGAGGGACTCTTCATAGTTTAACCTCTCACCTTATATGTTCTTTTACATGCTCCATGCCACCTGGGGTTGCTGTGGCACAACCTGTTAGGGCAGCGATTTTAGACTCTGGATCACACACATACTTTTTATTTTGACCACACAAGGCCAAGGAGGTTCTCACTGAGTGAGTGGTTAGTTCAAACAGGGGCCTCGTCCGAGAGAACATGAACATTTATCATGAAACACATAATGCACTCACTCACAGCAAATATAATGATTATGATGCATGTAATCATGAATATATGATTATGATTATACACAAAAATTAGTGCAGATGGAAGTCATGATGCACGCAGTATTGAGTAACACTAAGGCTCGAATCTATGAATGCATTAGAGCGTAAAAGTCGTTCTCTGCCTGTTCTCTGCTGAGAAAGTTGCATCCAAATACATTTTTGCATACTCAAAAATCTGTTCATGCGATAATAATTGTTGAAATTCCTAAGCTACCTGGCGAGGTGACTTAGCAGAGAAACGAATCGTGAGCAACCCGATGGGAACCAACGTAGTTTGAAACCTTGCCGCGTACCTTGCTGCTTTATCCAAGATGTCGGACCTTGAAGACTTCGATCATGTTTTCGGTATACGCAAAAAAGAGGAATTCGATAGAGTCTACCAAAGAATTCAACTGGAAGAACAGGAGAATCGGTGTAATATTGCGTGATGCAGACGTCGTCGTATACGGTATTATTTGCGGAACGCAAGCATAAATGCATTCCTCTAGCAGACAAAAATAACGGAAGTGGTTTTAATGCTGAGAATTCTGGGTAAATTTCTTGCCAATATTACGAAAACGATGGACTTTCATGCATGACCAGTTAGTGGGTAGCTAATTCGATCTTTGCACTTGCTCAAGTCAGCTCACCAGTGATTGGAAGTAATTTGAGTAGAGACTAATGTATTTGCATGCAGCCCTAAGGAATTAGGACAAAGTAAATATCAATAAAACTAAATATATGGCCACACGTAGAAATACATTACATAATGTAAATGGACAGCGAATGACAAATGAGGGAAATTTGGAGGAGGTGGCTGAATTCAAATAGGAATGAGATGCACAAAGAAATTAAATATAGGCTCAATTCTGGAAATGCATGCTATTATGCATTACAGATATTCAAAAAATGTTAAACTGAAAACATATGAAACTATTATTCTACCAGTTGTATTATATGAATGCAAAACATGAACTCTTACTTTAAGGGAGGAAAGGAGATTATGAGTATTTGAGAAAAAAAGTACTTAGGAAAATTTCTGGACCAAAGAGAGATGAACAGACAGATGAATGAAGAAGAATACATAACAATGAACTACATGGTCTGTATAGGAAGCACGATATAATAAGAACAGTTAAGTTTCATAGACTGCAATGGGCAGGACATGCGGCACATATGGGGAATGAAAGACGTGCATGGAAGCTTCTTGTAGGAAAACCAGAGGGAAAACGCCCAGCTGGTAGACCAAGAATGAGGTGGGAGAATAACATTAACTATGATTTGAGGGAAGTAGATTATACAGGGATTGATTGGAAAGCATTAGCTCAGGATAGGGATGTATGGAGAGCTTATGTCTGTGCGGCCATGAACCTACGGGTTTGATAGTGGCAGAAGTAAGTAAGTAAGTAAGTAAATAAGTAAGTAAGTAAGGAAGTCATGATGCTGAAATTAATGAGAGGATAAATAAGGGCAAATCTGCAATATCAAAATTAAATGGTGTTTTATGGGATAAGAATATAAGTTCTAAAACAAAAACATTTTTAACACAATAATAAGTACAATGACATACAATGAATAAACACGGGAATTAAAATCTAAAACAATAAATAAATTACATTTTGCAGAAATGGATTTCTTCAGGAATTTAGATGGAATTTCTAGAAGAGATAAAATAAGAAACAGCATAGGTAAACAAAAGATTAATTTAACTTTTATAGGAATTAATCACTATGAGGTTTAATTTATGGTGAAATTAAATGTTTCTTACCTCTCCTCATATAAATCTTCTAAATAGATTGCGATTTTGAGACCATAACGGTCTCATCTTCAGTACTTTTTTAGCAACTGATGTTATGTCGATCGGAAGAAACTCTTTTTCTTCCCTCTGTTGGTGGACCAATGAACCTCTGCTCATGCTTGGTCCGAAAAACATTTAATTGAATCAAAATCCAGTCTAATTAAACAAATAGATAAACAAAAGGGACTCACAGTTTGGGAAAAGATCCACATTCAGAAAAACAAAGGAAAACTTATAAACTTTGAAATTCCCGCAAATTTTGACCTGATCCAGAGGTTCATCGGTCCACCAACAGAGGGAAGAAGAAGAGTTTCTTCCGATCAACATAACATCAGTCGCCAAAGAAGTACTGAAGATGAGACCGTAATGGTCTCGAAATCGCGATCTACTTAGAAGATTTATATGAGGAGAGGTAAGAAACATTTAATTTCACCATAAAAGATTAATGTTCCAACTTCAATTGTGGATTTCACAAAAAACAAACGATTAAAATGCTATGGTCACATAAAAAGAATGACAGAAGGCAGATTCCCAAGAAGAATACTAGAACGGATGGCACTTGGTAGAAGATGATGAGGACAGCTGAAAATAATGTGGATAATGGTGTTTTGAGCAGCATGAACGAAAAGGGATTGAACGATGAAGACTGAAATGACAGAAAGATGTGGAGGAGAATGACAGTAGATTAACTGGTCGCAGAAAAAAATTGTGAAACATCGTGAAATATGCTAAATAATCTTCTTCTTCATCCAACCAAGTCTTAGGCCTATAGGCCTGTTACAATCTCACTGATGAATTTTATATCCAGCATTTCCTTGGACAGCCCAGAGATCTCTTCCCTGTTGGACAATAATGAAGCATGGCCTTGGGAACTCTATCTGAACCCATTCGTCGCATATGATTCATCCAGTTGTTCTGATATCTATACCTCCGCCGCCATATATCCGGCTCTGAAGTTTAGGTTATACGAGGGGTAAAGGGAGAATTCACCCTCTACTGCCAATAAGGAAATTGTTGTAGTAGGAGTAAATGTCTGCCACAACCAGTCACTGCTCTTGACGCAGTTATAGCGTGCTAGTAATTGTTTGAAATTGCTGAGATGTTGTCAGCTGTATGTCTGCAAACCGCATACATAAAGCGGCCGCTCCCACTGAATATCCATATCGGCAACACTGTCGTGAAAACGTCAGCGCCAGAGAATCAGTGGCTGCAGTATATGTATGTATTCAATGACCGGTTCTAAACATAGTTCCTTCAAGATAAATAATAAATAATGATTATAATGGCCAAATGTTATTTGGAGATCATTTTGACCTTAAAGTTTCCACATTTGTCTTACATGTGAGGAAAACCCCTAAAAAATCATCATCCAGGAAACTTGTCCGACTGGGTATACTGCTCTACAAAGCAGCGATGTTATATTAAATTAATGTTGGGAAGTAAACATTATGACGTATTATATTTGAAAAGAAAAATATACGCCTAGACTGGGGTTTAAACCCAGGACCTTTGACTTTCTATGTCAATGCTCTTCCATCATAATGATTTGCCCATCATTAAGATGTTTAAAAACGAATAATATTAAAATTAAAAATTATGACGTATAATCATTAAAATTCATCGGAGAACATTTTGTTTAAACAACTCACCTCATAGGATTCATGCTTCCATGATACCGCGGTTTCAAAAACAGTTGTGTTCATCCTCAGCCATAACTCCGATGGCCAAAGAATTTCATCAGTTGGAGTTATGGCTGAGGATGAACACAACTGTGTTTGAAACCGCGGTATCATGGAAGCATAAATCCTATGAGGTGAGTTGTTTAAACAAAATGTTCTCCGATGAATTTCAGCGATGTTATCCCAAGACAAGAGTGAGATACTCAAAGCAGAATTGGTACAGTGAATTATTGTGAATGAAACAGCTAAAATGAGCTAGTATAATCTACTTAAGGTCTTATAGGCTTACTCACCTGGACTGCCAAGGAGTAATTACACCATCATCAGGACCACCAATAAGAACAAGTTTCTGTAATTTGGTAAACCCACTTTTATAACTATTACTGTTTGGTGATGAAATTACATTGTTGATATAAGGAAGGAATACGCTATATTCCTGATACAGGTTCTGATGATGAGGGTCATTCCAGTAGTTACCAACAGATATGTGTTGTCCAGCTAACGAATAAAATAACTCGTACGCTGTACGGCGTACAATGCCAGGAAAATACACATGAAGAAATTCAGCTGAAAAAAGTGTAAAAAGAATTGATATTATACATTTTGTAAATTAATTTATAAATTTCACATAATTTAACATCTCTCTCCCATAGGACACCTTGAACATAAAGTTCTGGTGATATTAATGAGTTGGAGAAAACGCTCATAAAATTGCATGTCTTCACGATACCATCATGGAACACACACAAAATTTCAAAAATATTTAACAAATTCAAGCACTGTATTCTTCTGAAACAATTGGATAAACCGTTGGAATTGACAATTTGGGAAAAGATATTCATTCAGAAGAATAAATATCAATCTATGAACTTTGATATTCCAGTGGATAAAAATTGAATTTCAAATTTTATAATCCCAAGATTGCAGCACAAGAGGTGATGTCCTTAGAGAAATCAACGTCCAGAGAATTTCATCAGTGGAAGCCATGACTGAAGAGGGACAAGATATTGTCTGAAATTGCCGGTATCAAATAAATTTGAAATTATATGAGGTGAGTCGTTAAAAATATGTTCTCCACTCACTATCAGTTTTAGTAATTTATTATCTATAGTGTCAGATGCTATTATTTATATATAAATGTAGATAATACTAACTTCCATATTGCCCCGCCTGCGGAGAACTTAATGATATGAAATTATGCACCGTATGGTTGGGAAACTGTTCCAATATTGCTCTAGCAACCAAACCACCTTGTGAATAACCTAAAAATAGAAGAAAAAGAAAAGTATTAGTTACATTACTTTAAATTGATAAAACACTGGAAACCTTTATTAACTAACTAACTCACTAGCACTATGGAACCCGTAGGTTCATGGCCGCGTGGACATAAGCTCTCCATATATATCCCTATCCTGAGCCAATGTTTTCCAATCATCCCCTGTATAATCTACTTTCCTCAAATCATAGTTAATGTTATTCTCCTACCTCATTCTTGGTCTACCAACTGGGCGCTTTCCATGGTAATTTAAAACAAGTAGCTGTATCCAAGTAAATAATAATAATAATAATAATAATAATAATAATAATAATAATAAAATAGCTTTATTTTACCTGCCAGAGTTAAGGCCTTTGGCCTTGTCTGCCACTCAATCAGGTTTTAAAAAATACAAAAAAATAGTCTTACATCTAAATTACAATAAACATAAACAATTACATGTTATAAATACAATACAATTAATATTTATAATGTATTTTGATTTACTCTAGATTTAACGAATTTAATGTATAATACGTACAAGATATATAAAAAACGAGAAAAAATTATTAATGACATAGTATAAATTTAAATAAATAGAGAAAAATTCGCCCTCCATGGTATCTTTACCTTGTCGTGGTGGAGTGGCTTGTGTGCTTAAATGATCCTGAGAGCTATGCCGGCAGTAGCATTGCTGCCGATAGGGTTACCCATGCCGGACTGGTCGAAGGTGATAAGCCAGACGAAATAAGTACCTTGGTCGAAAGAGTGACGATCTTTCACCGTAAAAATAACAACCGTCAAGAAATGCGGACATGGGTTCTACTGGGGTAAAATTTTCCGGAGGTCAAATAGTCCCCCATTCGGTTCTCCGGGCGGGGGACTACTTCAGGGAACTCATGCCAAAGGCTCAAACACAGGGACATGTTCCTAGGAACATGGAATGTTAGGACTTTATACAATAGCGGGGCACTAGAGATATTAACGCGGGAATTGGATAAATCGCCCTTGGATATAGTCGCTTTACAGGAAGTTAGGTGGCCAGGAGAAGGTAGTCAGGAATCAGGAAGCTTTTCATTATACTATGGGGGTGCAGAAAGACCTGCATTTGGAACGGGTTTTTTAGTCAGGAGGAGGATCCTATCCGCTATCCGAGATATTAAGTTTGTTAGTGACAGGATATCATACATAATTCTAAAGGGTAAACGACATGATTTTATAATTGTAAATGTACATGCCCCCACAGAAGATAAAGATGACAAGATCAAGGATGAATTCTATGAAGAATTAGAATGCTTATTTGATAGCCTTTCACGATATCATATGAAAATTGTCTTAGGAGATTTTAATGCAAAAGTGGGGCGGGAAGATATATTCAAACCAACAATAGGCAAATTCAGTCTTCATGAAGATAGTAACGACAACGGGGTTAGATTAGTCACATTTACCACATCAAAGAATCTCGTTGTTAAGAGCACAACATTTCAGCATAAGGATATTCATAAATACACCTGGACGTCCCCAGATGGAGAAACTCGGAACCAGATAGATCATGTATTAGTGGATAAACGCTGGCACAGTAGCATCATTGATGTTAGATCAGTTAGAGGGACAGACTGCAAATCAGATCATCATCTGGTCAGGGTGAAAATCAGACAACGGCTATCGCTTATGAGAGGAACAAACGCTAAAGATGATTCTGTAAAATATGAATTAAAAAACTTGAAAAATGATGAAATGCGGGAAGAATACCAAATCAAAATTGCTAATAGATTTGAAGTACTGGAATCTTCAGATGACAATGTGGCAAACGAAGAAGAAACTGATATAAATAAAGAATGGGAGGCTATAAGAGATACTATTAAATTGTCAGCATCAGAAAGCATTGGTTGTTTAAAAAAGAGGCAAAACAAGAAATGGTTTGATGAGGAATGTGCCGACATTGTAAAGAAAAGAAAGCTAGCAAAAATTAAATGGTTACACGAGCCAAATGAGGTAAATTTAGAGCAATTGGGTAGTGTTAGACGGGAAACCACCAAGTTACTAAAGAGTAAAAAGAGGGAATATTGAGAGAGAAGATTAATGATCTTGAAATGAATGCAAAAAATAGGAACATTAGAGAATTATATCAGGGAATTAGTATAGAGAAGAAAGGGTTTCAGGCTAGAACAAACATAATTCGGAATGAAAATGGGGATATGATTGCAGATTCCAAGAGTATATTAAATAGATGGAAAAGTTATTTTAATCAGCTATTAAATGTACATACAGAACAGGACATTGAGGAGAATAACTTACAGACAGCAGAAATGCTAGTCGCAGAGCCAAGTGCATTAGAGGTTGAAATGGCAATTGAAAAATTGAAGATGTATAAAGCATCAGGTTCAGATGAGATCCCAGCAGAACTGCTAAAATCAGGGGGAGGAAAATTGATGGACAAGATACGCTGGTTGCTTAGTATGATTTGGGAAAAAGAAGCTCTTCCAGATGAATGGAAGGAATCAATTATCGTACCAATTTATAAGAAAGGAGATAAAACTGATTGCAACAACTATAGGGGCATCTCATTACTTTCAACTTCGTACAAAATTCTAACAAATATATTAGTAAGCAGACTTACTCCCTATATTGATAACATTCTAGGAGATCATCAATGTGCATTTAGAAGAAACAGGTCTACAACAGATCAGATTTTTAGTATAAGACAGATTTTAGAAAAGAAATGGGAATATAATGGTACTGTACATCAACTATATGTAGACTTCAAAAAAGCATATGATTCAATTAAGAGGGAGAAGTTATATAGTATCCTGCTGGAGTTTGGAATTCCTAAAAGTTAGTTAGACTTATACGAATGTGTCTAAATGGCTCAACGAGTAGGGTGCGTGTAGGCAAACAGTTTTCAGACACTTTTGAAATCCAGAATGGGTTAAAGCAAGGAGATGCACTATCTCCTCTACTATTTAATTTTGTACTAGAGCATGCCATTAAATCTTTGGAGAATGAGGAAGGCTTACAACTCAATGGTATTAATAAGCTGTTAGTTTATGCTGATGATGTAGTACTACTGGCCGATAGCGAGGAGATACTAAAGGCCAACACGCACACACTATTGAGTAACACTAAGAAATTAGGACTGGAAGTAAATATCAGTAAAACTAAATATATGGTCACACGTAGAAATACATTATATAATGGAAATGGACAGCTAATGACAAATGAGGGAAATTTTGAGGAATTGGCTGAATTCAAATACCTAGGAACAATAATCACAAATAGGAATGAGATGCACAAAGAAATTAAACATAGGCTCAATTCTGGAAATGCATGCTATTATGCATTGCAGAGACTTTTGATGTCCCAACTCCTTTCAAAAAACGTTAAGCTGAAAATATATAAAACTATTATTCAACCAGTTATATTATATGGGTGCGAAACATGGACTCTTACTTTAAGGGAGGAAAGGAGATTACGAGTATTTGAGAATAAAGTTCTTAGGAAAATTTTGGACCAAAGAGAGATGAACAGACATGTGAATGGAGAAGACTACATAACAATGAACTACATGGTCTTTATAGGAAGCCAGATATAATAAGAACAGTCAAGTCCCGTAGACTGCGATGGGCAGGACATGTTGCGCGTATGGGGAATGAAAGACGTGCATGGAAACTTCTTGTAGGAAAGCCAGAAGGAAAACGCCCAGTTGGTAGACCAAAAATGAGGTGGGAGAACAACATTAACTATGATTTGAGGGAAGTAGATTATACAGGGAATGATTGGAAAGCATTAGCTCAGGATAGGGATGTAAGGAGAGCTTATGTCCGTGCGGCCATGAACCTACGGGTTCGATAGTGCCAGTGAGTAAGTAAGTAAGTAAGTAAGAGAAAAATTCGAGTCTCGATCTAGGCAAAAATTTTTCTCTTTAAATATAATTTATCCTTCAGTGAGTAGTGTTAAATTAATAATAATAACATCAATAGAAGCCCTACTGGCTATATAAAGTAATGTTAAATTCCCAATAAATGTCTTTGTAACTAAGAAGCCGCCATTTGCAAAGATAGAAACAAAGGTTTCAAAGCATATGGCACGAGGGAATTACAACGTATATAAGAGAAAAATTTGCATCTAGATCGCAACTCACCTCGGTAGCTCAGTTGGTAGAGCATTTGGCCCAGAAAGCCAAAGGTCCCAGATTTTGAGTCTTGGTCTAAGTGAAAATTTTTCATAAGTAATGCCACGAGTGATTTCCAAATTATCGATAAATTCACGACTCACGAAGTGAGGAGTGAATTTATCTAGAGAATTTGGAAATCAAGAGTGGTATTTGTTAGGACTGTTTAACAAATAAAATTAAGCTGTATACTCACAAATCATTATTTAAATATAGTTATTTTAAAATATTTATATATTTAATATAAACGGTGATGTTTGAAAACAAATGAGAAACGATTGGTATGCTTAATTTGCTTATTTTGTTTATCACTGCAACCAGATCATATTATTTATTGCCAAAGGAACGCAATATTGTAAGAATGCACTCTAGTGGAGAAAAAATGAAACACATCAAACTGTATATTAATTCATTTCTGATGTAGCATGATGTAAATATGACAATTATATTTTTCTGGGAAAAAATACATTTAAGAAAGTGCAAACAGTGGTTTCTTTTTTTGGTGGTAATCAATTGCTACAAATGTTTTTATATTAATCCCGCATGCGGTATGTTTTGACATTCATGCACTATATATACAATCTGGTAGCCGTATTTCTTAGTGAGTTCAGTCACTGCAAAATAATGCTATGACCTATTCAGAATGTTAAAAAGGAGGTGTGCTTTCTTTATTATGATAAGTATAGTTGGTAAATTCTAGGCAAAACACAACTGTGATTGGTTGTAAATCAAAAATCAATGTAACATGATTGGTCATTGACTCCCATTTGGGGCATGAGTTATATAGTCTCTTTAAATATAGAGAAAAATTAATTATTAGACAACAGGTAACTGCATAAGCGTGACTTAAAAGTGCCAAGTGTGCGGCAACCCCAGTGGAATGAAAAAAAAAAGACATGCTAACCTCCAGTTTTGATACAGATAAAAGTTTATTTTATTCATTCAAGTACTTGAAACCAAGATATGATAATTATTGCTTCTAGACAACCTTAAACATAAGTTCAACTCTGGAAACGCATATTATTATGCATTGCAAGAACTCTTGTCATCTCAACTTCCCTAAAAAGATATTAACTAAAAAATATAAAATGGTGATTCTTCCAATTATACTATATGGTTGTGAAACATGAAAAAAGATTTTTTTTTGACTTTATTAAACACAATGTGTACATTAATTTTAAGTTAGCTTTTTACCAGTCTTTAATTACAGTGTTTAGTGGTAGAGTCCTGTTTTTACACTTCGCTAGATGATATTTGGGACATGGATTGTTGCATAATTTACAGATGCAGTCCTCCTTGGGTTCATGGTACATGTTGTTCAGGCATATATTCCCATGAAATCCATGGGCTGCAAAGCGTGTGTACAGGTTTCGAAGTTCGGTTGCTTCCAGGTTTCTGTTTTCATTACGCCTGTTTCTATAATTTCTGTCGGTATCTGAGCGGCTTTGTTCTGTCTCTCCTCGATGACGATTCTGTATGCTTGCATTTCCGGTAGTCTGAAACAGTGTCTGATATCTTCGATGAAGAAGGATTCCTGGGCTATTGTATAGGCATAACTATTTCTTGTATATGACCATGGATCACTCAAATAACATCTATATGAAAACAAGTGTAATTAAATTAGTATGGTTCAAATTCTTCCCTGTAGGGGGAGAGCGCCTAAATCTCTGTTAAGGGAAACATGGGCTTACAAGAAGATTTTCTATTGGTTTATTTTACTTACTTACTCACTGGCACTATCGAACCCGTAGGTTCATGGCCGCACGGACATAAGCTCTCCATACATCCCTATCCTGAGCTAATGTTTTCCAATCATTCCCTGTATAATCTACTTCCCTCAAATCATAGTTAATGTTATTCTCCCACCTCATTCTTGGTCTACCAACTGGGCGTTTTCCCTTTGGCTTTCCTACAAGAAGCTTCCATGCAAGTCTTTCATTCCCCATACGTGCAACATGTCCTGCCCATCGCAGTCTACGAGACTTAACTGTTCTTATTATATCTGACTTCCTATAAAGACCATGTAGTTCATTGTTATGTAGTCTTCTCCATTCACCTGTTTGTTCACCTATCTTTGGTCCAAAAATTAAATTTTGAGCCTTTGGCATGGGTTCCCTGAAGTAGTCCCCGCCCGGAAAACCGAATGGGGGGACTATTTGACCTCCGGAAAATTTTACCCCAGTTGAACCCATGTCTGCATTTCTTGACGGTTGTATTTTTACGGTGAAAGATCGTCACTCTTTCGACCAAGGTACTTTTTTCGTCTGGCTTATCACCTTCGACCGTCCAGCATGGGTAACCCTATCGGCAGCAATGTTACCGCCGGCATAGCTCTCAGGATCATTTAAGCACGCAAGCCACTCCACCACGACAAGGTATTGGTTTATTGGTTTATTTTAGTAAGTAATATTTTGAGGTTCTTTTAATCAAGTTTTTTTGAGTCTAGAAACATCTTACCTCAATTTAATGTTGATTTGTTCTCAAACACATCTCGATATAATCTTCTATATCATATTCAGCTTGCCCAGACTCAAAAAAAACTTGATGTATTTTCTATGTTTTTTATTTTAAATTTATCACTCACAAATGAAGGACAAATTAATTTTTTCTTCAAATTTAATTTATCCTTCAATATAAATAATAAATTTAAGATAAAAACATAAAATTATAAGCTTTACTGACTACAACAGTGTGTCCAGCAAATTACAATTATAATTCCTGACTATTTTTCTTAGTTTTTCATTTCATCAAAAATAATTCCCAATTATTTTTAGTGCAAAACTGAATTAATTCTAGTAAAGTTGATTTGTAAAAATTTTTTTAACCCTTAAATTAAAAATGAATCCTATAAGATGCATCAATTGGTTCCATTCATTTAATAATTTTAATAAAGCAGATCCTTCCGGGAAATTCTCGTATAAGACTTGAAAGCATAATAATAGTCCACTCAATTGATTGCTGGCCAAAGGAATACAAGACCAGTGATGGGGCTGCCATCTTATAGCCTCTGATCAGGCTTTTCTGGAGAAGAAAAGAAAATAAAGGAAAGAAGAAATGGAAGAAAGGAAAGACTCCCTAGCCCTTGGATCCCTAATAGCGTCCGGATCGAAAAAAACAAGAGTTAACCAAGAGAGGTTAGATAGTAAAGTTAAAAGAGTCAGGTATAAGTAAGTGGAAGAAATACCAAATCGCTTAAAGATAAAAGTAAGGAGCAAAACACAAGTAAGTGGAAGCAATGTTTTGCTCAGCTTGGGCACCTTGTGGTCGCCATCCACATATCCCCTAGATGGGGACCCCTGAGGGTCACTGAGGAAATGCTGGAGGGAAAATTTTCTATAGGATCGTAACAGGCCTCGGCCTAATACTTGGAAGGAAAAAGAAGAATAAAACAATGAAAACTAACGAGAAGAGATTACTTAGGGCCGCATGCAAATACATTAGTCTCTACTCAAATTACTTCCAATCACCAGTGAGCTGACTTTCCGTGAGCAAGTGCAAAGATCGAATTAGCGACCCACTAACTGGTCATGCATGAAAGTCATTTTTGTAATATTGGCAAGAAATTGCACAGAATTCTCAGCGATAAAACCACTTCCGTTATTTTCTTCTGCTAGAGGAATGCATTTACGCTTGCATCCCGCAAATAAAACCGTATATGACGATGTCGGCATCGCGTGATATTATGCCGATTCTCCTGTTCTTCCAGTTGAATTCTTTGATAGACTCTATTAAATTCCTCTTCTCCGCGTAAACCGAAAACATGATCGAAGTCTTCAAGGTCCGACATCTTGGATAAAGCAGCAAGGTTTCAAAGTACATCGGTTACCATCGGTTCCCATCGGGTTGCTCACAATTCGTTTCTCTGCTAAGTCACCTCGCCAGGTAGCTTAGGAATTTCGACAATTATTATCGCATGAACAGACTTTTGAGTATGCAAAAACATCTTTGGATGCAACTTTCTCAGCAGAGTACAACTTTTACGGTCTAATGCGTTCATAGATACGAGCCTTAATGTTTTTTTTTCTTTTTTTAGAATTTCACAATGTACCTTATAATAACAGTTATGCACCATTTCGTTTTCATTGCGGTCCGCCACATTTAAATAAGTGACACGAGAAATGAGTTTTGCTAATTTAAGGGTTAATATGTGTAAGTGATAAAAATATAACATATTTTTATGATAAGGGCTTAAATAAGAATAGCAACATAATTTATTTTATTATTTGAACATGAACTATGTTACCATAAAACATTGCAAACAATCTCACATTAAAATTACTTTAAATATATCTTAATTTTTTAATCATTTGACAATTTGTATAGATTACTACTTAAATAACATTCATAAGTAATGCCACGAGTGATTTCCAATTTATCTAGAGAATCTGGAAATCAAGAGTGACATTTGTTACGACTATTTAACGAATAAAATTAAGCTATTTACTCACAAATCATTATTTAAATATAGTTATTTTAAAATATTTATATATTTAATGTAAACGGCGATGTTTGAAAACAAATGAGAAACGATTGGTACACTTCATTTGCTTCTTTTGTTCATCACTGCAACCAGAGCATATTATTTATTGCCAAAGGAACACAATATTGTAAGAATGCACTCTAGTGGAGAAAAAATGAAACACATCAAACTGTATATTAATTCATTTCTGATGTCCTATGATGTAAATATGTCAATTATATTTTTCTGGAATGTTATTACCTGTGAAAAAATACATTTAAGAAAGTGCAAACAGTGGTTTCTTTTTTTTTTTTTTTTTTTGTGGTACAATCAATTGCTACAAATGTTTTTATATTAACTCCCGCATGCGTTATGTGTTGACATTCGTGCACTATATATACAATCTGGTAGCCGTATTTCTTGGAGAGTCAGTCACTGCAAAATAATGCTATGACCTATTCAGAATGTTAAAAAGGAGGTGCTTTCTTTATTATGATAAACTTTAGTTGGTAAATTCTAGGCGAAACACGACTGTGATTGGTTGTAAATCAAAAATCATTATTATGATAAACTTTAGTTGGTAAATTCTAGGCGAAACACAACTGTGATTGGTTGTAAATCAAAAATCATTGTAACATGATTGGTCATTGACTCCCATTTGGGGCATGAGTTAAATAGTCAGGGATATTCTTTTACTAGCATTTAATAACATAAGTAGTACCATTAAGGTTAAAATTTTAATAGGTAAAGAAAGATTGACAATTTCTTTAAATGAGACTAATTTTCACACAATTATTTCTTATTATCTGCAGAAATGTATCTGACTTATACAACAATTTTTTTTTAATTTAAATATACACATAAAAGCCTACCAAGTAGATGGATCCCTTCAGGATGTTCTGCACATACTCTCATCAAATCATCTCCTATTTGTTGGACTTGATGCCACATTGGAAGAAGACTCGACCAGTCTGAGTATTTGGCTGTGATGTAAACCTTTGTACCTGGATGAAGCTGTACACAGATAAATAAAGACAATTTTCACTAAAAATTACAATGGGGAGTAACACTAAGAGATAATTATTTCAAATCAGTTGATAGAGATCCTCCCTTCACTCACTCCAGTAGCAGGTACAGGCAGCTAGTAAAGGAGAAGGTACTACTCTCTGTTACAAATACACCGGTCTTCTAAATTATGTTATGAAAATAAAATTATATTGGATTATATATTAAACAATTTGAAAATTTATAATAGTAATATAATATATAATAGTTATTTTTAAAAACTTATACCTATATATATATTTTATATTTCTACTTGTTTAACATCTTCTTTGTATGCATATTTAAATCCCAGCTTATACTGTTTCTAAATTATGCTCAAAGGTATACCGAAACTAAAAGTTATATATATATATATATATATATACACTCAGACGTGTAGCTGTGTTTTCCTTATATCTATCACACAATAACTAAGCACTAAGAATTACTAAAAAATAATTATTATCTAAATGTTCTTAAAAAATGTATAAAAACAATCTATTAAACACTAACTAAACTCTTAATTCTACTAAATAAATTATGTATTAACTGAATTTTCAAAACAATTCTGAAATCCACCACACTGCTAGAACTAAGAACAGTCTACTGAGAAACACAAATGTTTTTTGTGCTGTCAATACAATGTCAGTACTGAACTACACTATTAACAATAGATGGCCATCCGCCGGTCTGTCACCTTGCAAATTATCATACTAAAACTGTGTGTTTTGTATTATATTAGTTATAGAAATCTTAATATAAATTCAAAGTATAACAAAATAAGTCAGGAATTAAAAACTATATATCATATTTTTAGAAAAATCCTCTAAAAAAAAAGGACAAATTATAATATTTTATTTTCTGGTTTTCACAGCTTTGGGGGAGTTGGTTTATAATTGCTAACAGCCACATTCCTAGCTTTGGCCTAGTTATTGTATGCACCCCTACAGTAGTGGGGGTAGTAAAATGATGTCCCTTCTATCAACTCCGTTGACATAGATAATAAGAGATAATTTACAATTTATATAAATGAGTCAGATTTTGGCTGAGGATAGAAGGGATGCCTTCAGAAACCAGTCCTGTGAGAATGGAGTTTCATGAGGTGAGATGTAAAAATAATATCAAATTATGATGATCTTGTAGAAGATTTCCGGGCTGTTGGCCGTGGTCTTGAGGCTTGTGGTTCCCCGACGTTTCACCAGAGACTGCATCCGGTATCCTCAAGGATTGTCTTGAGACTGGCAATTTTGTCGACTACCTGTGCTATTTATACATTTATCCGTGACGTGTTCTCTGCGTGGTCTGTTACTTCGTAAATTGTATCTGCCTTCTGGTTGGTTAGCATTAGGGTCTTCCATTGCACCAATGAGGCGAAAGTCGGGGAACTACAAGCCTCAAGACCACGGCCAACAGCCCGGAAATCTTCTACAAGATCATCATAATAACTCCGGCCGTGAGAGCCTAAGTCAATATAATATCAAATTAATTTATATAATAAATAATAGTTTTAAAAAAACTAAAACAACACACTTTATTAGAACACCGAACTAAAAAATGAAAAATAATTTTAATTTCCAACACACTTGGGATAAAATTAAAGTGGTCAACAAAAATATCATCTCCAACACATCTAGAATAAAGCTAGAGTTATCTACAAAAAAAATAATTTTTACAATCAAAAGCGTGTGGTGCTCTATATCAATTAATATATTTGATGAAATAGATGGTGACTGTCCCAGCAAATATAGCATATGTATTTAATATTTGAAGGACGTAACACCGTGAGGTTTCTTTTAATTATTATGAGACAGGGATAAAGAAATTGGTAAAAAATTCAGGAAATTCACATACCATCCTTTAGTATTTAACAAGTTTCAAAGAAATATCAGCAAATTTAACATTAAATTAGCACCGAAAAATGATTACAGCCTGAATAGATTAATTAAAACCAACAAAAATGAAAAGATTGATGAAGGCAACAAATCAGGGATTTATCAAATTGATTGTAAAGATTGTGAAAAATATACAAAGGAAAAAAAAAGGAACTTGAATACAGGATTGAAATGTTGGTTGGTTGGTATCTAATGTCGAGCACTTGATAATGAAATCATTCGCTCTCTTGCACTCCAATATTTAGCAGAAAGGCTGGTCTCTTCTACAAAAGCTGGACAACGGAGGAGAGGATTGAGGAGAGCTAAAAAGGATTGAAATGTTAAAAATGGGAAAATAGAAAAGTTGGAGAAACAGCACTTTAACTTACCCAATATATTTCCTAAGTCCTATAGAACAACAGAGTTTATAGAGCAAGCGATAACTCAACATCAAACCACATATCAATTATCATCCTTGCCTAGTGGGTTATCGCTACTCACCACATATTGATTATTATCGATATTGTACTAAAGTATATACAGCTTACGCTAGATGGCAGCACGTCGCTGTGAAATTTGAATGACCAATCTTTGCAATAAATCTCCAAATCTATTTAAAAAAAATATATTAATAATTGTGGAAAGCAACGGGAAGCTACCACACCTATAATTCCCTAGTAAAGCTGCAAAGCATAGGATGAAAATGCTATGATTGCAGTGAAAGACCTGCCCTTGGGCAGAATTACTATGGATGGATACATATTAATAATATTCAAATTCCCAAATGCTTATTAAAAATGGATGTACACTAACTTATCACTTCCTAATGTCGTTTCAACCAGCAATAACCCATCAGTGGGTTGTTATAGGTTATTGTTGGGTGTAACATTGGAAGAAGAGAGAAAATCATAAACTAAGTAATATATTCTGTGGAGAAAATAGCAGTCAGCATCACAATGTTATCTAAGAGTGTCATAATGTTAGTGTTTTGCATTTTTAAATAAATACTTAAAAATTGTCAAATAATGTTATAAAAATTGGGAAAAACTGCACTTAAACTTACGTGAAATATTTTCAAAGTTCTATAGAATAACAGTGCGCATGCGCCAGAGTTTATAGAGCCAGCGATATACCACAATCGAACCACATATCGATTATCTTCCTCGATTACTATCTGTCGCTATTAAATTTAAATGACCAACATTTGCAATAAATCCCCAAATCTATGTTAAAAAATATATTAATAATATTAAAATTACCAAACATTTATTAAAAATGGGTGTACACTTACTTATCACTCCCTAACGCTGATCCAACAAGCGATAATCCAAAACAGCTATAGAAAAATCATAGACTAAGTAATATACTCTGTGGAGAAAATAGCAGTTAGCATCACAATATTGACTAACAGTGTCATAATATTGTGATTTGCGTATTTAAATAAATACTTCAAAATTGTCTAACAATGTTATAAAAATTGTTTGAAAAAGTTTAAAATATTAGATAATGTTAGTAAACACAGAAGAAGAGCTATAGTTTACAACAATATAAGTGAAAAATCAAGCGCTAGTAGAAGTGCAGTTGAGCCAAAAAAATTGTTTGAAAAATGTTTAAAATATTAAAAAATGTTAGTCAATACAGAAGAAGAGCTACCAGTACAGTTTACAACAATAAACTGAAAAATCAAGGGTGAGTTAAACTGCTGTCGAGTTGAAAAGTCTGCAATGACTGCACATGCAAGGTCAGAAAATCAAAGAATCGAAACAAGGCAAAAATACTGAAACAGATAAATCTAAGGAACAATATGGGAGAAAATTTACATCCACAAGAATAAGGAGACTATGAATTTTGAAATTCCTGGAGAGAAGGAAAAAAAAAAATTTTGGAAGTTCATCGGTCTGTCAACAGAGGGAGCAGAAATCAACCTACAGGATAGACAACTGCAATTTCAACAGTTAATTAACAATGTCAAATAAATGTGAAGAAACTATAGTCTGCAAGAAAATAAAAAATATGAGACAAGTCAAAATCCCTAATTCATAATAATCAGGCCTAGAGCATATGTACAGGGTGAATCATAACTATGGCTATACGTTTGATCGTGTTGTGTGATGAAAATATTACCATTCAACAGAAAATATGAAATTACCGTTGAAAAGCAATTATTCAAATTACAAAAATGGAATAAAACAAAACAGTGTAGAACTTACATCATTAGTCAAAATGGCATTGAATATGCAACAGCAAATTACAACTGCTGCATGAGCAATAACATATGCTAATGATCGTGAGGCCGCAAGACAGGCAAGACGTGAGTTTAACGTAGCATTACAGCCGCCGACTGTGGGAAAATGGAGAAAATGACTGCTGGAAACGGGAAGGATGCAGAAAATCAAACCTCCTGGAAGGTCTCGCATTAGCACGGATGCAGAAACAACGAAGAGAATTGTGGAGGCGCTCGACACTAGCCCATAAAAATCAACCTGCCAAGCTGCACGTGAGCAGTGATTTCTTTTGTTCTATTGTATTTGAAGGATTCACTTTCCAATGATATATTTCCTTTAATAATAATATTTTCGTCACAAAATTCGATCAAACGTATAGCCATATTACTGAATCACTCTCTATATTGTGCACCATTCTCTTTATTACTCTTTGTATCACTTTTTTAGGTTATTTCTAGATCCACTTACTTACTTACTTACTTACTCACTGGCACTATCGAACCCGTAGGTTCATGGCCGCACGGACATAAGCTCCGGAAAATTTTACCCCAGTAGAACCCATGTCCGCATTTCTTGATGGTTGTATTTTTACGGTGAAAGATCGTCACTCTTTCGACCAAGGTACTTATTTCGTCTGGCTTATCACCTTCGACCAGTCCGGCATGGGTAACCCTATCGGCAGCAATGCTACCGCCGGCATAGCTCTCAGGATCATTTAAGCACATAAGCCACTCCACCACGACAAGGTAAAGATACCATGGAGGGATTTCTAGATCCACTACTTATTTAATTTTTTTGTATTTCTCATAATTTCTCCACATTCCTCAAGAGACTAATTACATTTTACAAAAGCAATTTGTTCTTTTTTGCTTCATTTAAATTATGGTATCAAGACATCTAGGAGAGCCGACATCTGTGCTACTATCCTCAACTGCTGTACAAATTGTTTTCTTTTTAATATTGATTGATGGTGCCTTGTTAGTTAGAAATACGAATCATTAACATTACAGTTAAGTTAATTATTTTAATTAAGTACAGTTACCAAATGGTTCTTTAGGCTCAATTTTAGAATATCTCAACTTGATGACTTTCCATTCTACATTCTTGTAACACTGTTGCTCTAAATACTTTTCCCATTTTTACTAACATGGAAAAACTGCAATTAAACTAGCATGAAATATTTTCAAAGTCCTATAGAATAATAGTGCGCATGCGCCAGAGTTTGTAGAGCCACCGATAACCCACAATCGAACCACATATTGATTATCATCCTCAATTACTATCTGTCGCTATGAAATTAAAATGACCAATATTTGCAATAAATCCCCAAATCTACGTTAAAAAGATATACTAATAATATTAAAATTACCAAACGTTTATTAAAAATGGGTGTACACTTACTTATCACTCCCTAACGCTGATCCAACCAGCGATAACCCAAAACAGCGACAGAAAAATCATAGACTAAGTAATATACTCTGTGGAGAAAATAGCAGTTAGCATCACAATATTTCTAACAGTGTCATAATATTGTGATTTGCATATTTAAATAAATACTTCAAAACTGTCTGATAATGTTATAAAAATTGTTTGAAAAGTTTAATATATTAAATAATGTTACTAAATACAATAGAAGAGCTATAGTTTACAATAATATAACTGAAAAATCAAGCGCTAGTAAAAGTGCAGTTGAGCCGTTCGTTATATTTTAAACATTTTTCAACTATACTTATAACATACGATGATCTTGAAGAAGATCATCATAACTTCTTCTTCTTCCTTCCAAGTATTAGGCCAAGGCCTGTTACGATCCTATAGAAAATTTTCCCTCCCCGGGAAATTCTCGTATAAGACTTGAAAGCATAATAATAGTCCCTTCGATTGGTTGCTGGCCAAAGGAAGGCAAGACCAGTGATGGGGCTGCCATCTTATAGCCTCTGGTCAGGCTTTTCTGGAGAAGAAAAGAAAATAAAGGAAAGAACAAATGGAAGAAAGGAAAGACTCCCTAGCCCTCGGATGCCCTAATAGCGTCGGGGTCAAAAAAAACAAGAGTTAACCAAAGAGAGGTTAGATAGTAAAGTTAAAAGAGTGCAAAACACAAGTAAGTGGAAGAAATGTTTTGCTCAGCTTGGGCACCTTGTGGTCGCCATCCACATATCCCCTAGATGAGGACCCCTGAGGGTATCATCATAACTCAGGCCGTGAAAGCCTAAATCAATACATTGTAAGGGGATTCTCCACTTAAATTTACCTGATATATTTTCAAAGTCCTATAGAACAACAGTGTGCATGCGTCAGAGTTTATAGAGCCAGCGATAACCCACCATCAAACCACATATCGATTATTATCATTGTTTTGATTATTATCGCTTTTTTTGTTTTATGTAATTACAAATATATCAAACCATAATTCAGAGCATTTTAACATATGGTGCTGAAGTCTGGCAAATTTCTACCAGGGAAATGAAAAGAATTTTAAGTACAGAAATGGATGTTTTAAGAAGATCAGCTGGATAATCTAGA
The DNA here is from genome assembly GCA_030220185.1 of Diploptera punctata. Taxonomy (NCBI): domain Eukaryota; kingdom Metazoa; phylum Arthropoda; class Insecta; order Blattodea; family Blaberidae; genus Diploptera; species Diploptera punctata. The sequence continues at coordinate 1,497,493 of JASPKZ010001215.1, read as the reverse complement.
ATGGATAGAATACGAAATAAAGAAATAAGGGAAATTATGGGTGTACAAGAGGAGCCGGACATCATAGAAAAGAAAAGATTGCAGTGGTATGGTCATGTCAAACGAATGCCAGAGCAAAGATTGCCAAAAATTGTTATGGAATGGATCCCAATGGAAAGGAGGAAGAGAGGAAGACTGAAGAAAACTTGGATAGAAGGGGTACAAGCAGCTATGAATATCAGAGGAATGGAGGAAGATCAATGGATGGATAGAGAGGAATGGCATTTGGTTTCTGGAAGACGGCGGCAGCTGCCATGATACCGGATGATGACGATGATGTATTTAGACACATTTCAAATGTAATGAACCTAAAAACGAACTAACTAACTAACTCACACTTAACCTAATTCAATTACTCTAACCTAGGGTGGATCCCATGAAACGCCCTTTTTTCACTCCTTAATAATTGCAACCATCGATAGCCCACTGGTTCCAACTATATAACATACTCTCTGGAAAAAATAGCAAGTCGCCATCACAATGTGTGTATTTGAATAAATGCTTAAAAATTCTAAAATAAAGTTATAAAAATTGTTTTAAATATTTTAAAATGTTATTAAATACAGAAGAAGAATTATAATTCACAATAATAAACTGAAAAATTGAGGGTAAATCATTCTAAAGAATAGCCCATTATACTTATAACTTTTTTTTTACAATTACTAAATAGTTATATATGTATGCAACTTGAAGCATTTATCTCAAATGATTTTTTCAAAGTTCCACAGAATCATTGTCCACATGTGCAAATGTGATTTCACACATGTATCTGCCATCTAGCAAAAGTTTCTTTAATTGTTCGTGCAAGCACACTATAATTCTGTAAAATTTAGAAAAATTTATTGGTTGAGGTAAACTGCACTTAAACTTACTTGATATATTTTCAGTCCTATAGAACAACAGTGTGCATGCACCACAGTTTATAGAGCCAGCGATAACCCACCATCAAACCATGTATCGATTATAATCCTTGCCATATATTGATTATTATCAAGATGGTACTAAAGTTCGTACAGCTTAAGCTAGATGGCAGCATGTTGCTATGAAATTTAAATGACCAATCTTTGTAATAAATCCCTAATTCTATGTTAAAGAAATACATTGATAATATTAAAATTACCAAACGTTTATTAAAAATGGGTCTACACTTACTTATCACTCCCTAACGCTGATCCAACCTGCGATAACCCAAAACAGCAATAGAAAAATCATAGACTAAGTAATATACTCTGTGGAGAAAATAGCAGTTAGCATCACAATATTTCTAACAGTGTCATAATATTGTGATTTGCATATTTAAATAAATACTTCAAAATTGTCTAATAATGTTATAAAAATTGTTTGAAAAAATTTAAAATTTTAAATAATGTTAGTATATACAGAAGAAGAGCAATAGTTTACAACAATATAACTGAAAAATCAAGCGCTAGTAGAAGTGCAGTTGAGCCTCACAAAACAGTGTCATAACATTGTGATTTGCAAATTTAAATAAATACTTGAAAATTGTCTAACAATGTTATAAAAATTGTTTGAAAAGTTTCAAATATTAAAATTAAAAATGTTAGTAAATACAGAAGAAGAGCTATAGTTTACAACAATAACCCAAAAAATCAAGGGTAATTAGAAGTGCAGTTCAGCCCATTCTTTATAATTTTAAAGTTTTCCCACAATAAATCACAAAGAAAGTGGTATAACTAGTAAATTCAGTATAATTGTACAAACACAATGAATCATTTACAAAATAGTAATGTATGAAACCGCTGAAAAAATATGCAGTCATAAAAATTAAAAACCTAACCTCAATATTTTAACATGCACTGTTAGCAAATTAATATATGTGCAATAAGAATCAATAAAAATAAACATAAATACAAGCCCAGCGCTCTAACAGCACAGTTTATGAAACCACTGAAAAACATGCAGTCATAAAAATTAAAAACCTAATCACAATCTCTTTTAACATGCAATGTTAGCAATTTAATACACTATGTGGAAAAAGAATCAATAAAAGAATAAACATAAATACAGCACTCAAACAACAGAGTGTAAAACTAATAACTTTACAAGAGTTTCATCTGTTAAAATAGACCCTCTTAGTGATCGCCAACTAAAAAAAAATAAATGCCATATTATTACTATTCTCATATTTCAACATTAAATATGGAGATGATTGAATTGTATATACAAAAGGAAGGAACTTCACCTCTTGGATTCTTCTTGCTAAGGGAATCATTGTTGTATTTTCCGATAAAATACCATGAATTAAAAACACTGGCTTGTACGCAGCAACACATGTTTTTGTTAATAAGAAACACAAATGTAAAAAAAGCAACCTCCAGTCATTAAGGAGCATCATATTCGATTAACAAAGAATCAATTGTAACACTGCTGGAACTTCTGAGTCATAACTTGACATTTCAATGTGCTCTTGCAGAATACACAATCCATCACAAACAAAGAAATCAGCTGATAGTAACAAATGATTGTTCCCGAACAGCAGACAAATTTATCAGTTATTCCAAATATTTTCAAGCTGATCCGATACATCAAATTTATTTTCAATTAGAGTTAGTATACTTTTTTTTTAAATAATATTAATTAGGCAAACATCCGTCTATATAAAAGCTATTATTTCGTATTATGACACTTCCATGTCAAGTTCACAGCATGTCTTGATCTTCATTGGTCACGGCTATCAGTCAATGCCGTTGCCTCATTTCAGTTACCGCGGGACATATGAACGCATGAAAACATAAATATATTTTCTGCAAGATATATATGTATATTTATTTATTTATTTATTTCAGATTTGCCGGAAAAAATGGATTGTCACTAAAAAAAAGTTAATCTAATCATAGAATGTATGTTTAGGTATAAATGACATGAAAAATAGTATATTAACGATGCGAGGTTGAGAAGTGGTTTTTACAGAATCGAGGGAAAATGTTTAAAAACCGAGTTTTTAATTTCCGATATTCTGTAAAACACTTCACAAACGTTCGTTGTACATTACTTTTTGCGCGATGGTGTTTTGAAAATAATAAATAATAGTAAAATAATAACATATTTGTTGGAAATATTTGCGTTCCTTATAAACAATTGACTAACGTTAACAGTGGGCAATGTTTATTAGTTGAAACAACAGGAGGCCTTGAGAACAATTATTGATAACATGGCCGCAAGTACGTATTTATTGTTTTATATTGTTTCAAATAAAGTTCAGTTAATTTAAAATGCAGTGATTTGTTTCGTATAATGTACATTAACACTACCTTTTGGATATTTTCTGTATATACATTGTACGTAGTATACATAGAGGGCAGTGGTTTTACTTCCCTCACGTGGGTGTAAATGTAATATTACAGTACAGTTATAGGTTGGCAACCCCGAAATGATGGAAGTTGAACTTTCAATAATGGTCGTGCAAAAATTGTATTATAGGCTAATTAAGTTGCTGTTGTTGTTATTTAATAAACGTATTTAAATTGAACTTAAGTTGTACTTTTATAAAAAAAAAAGATACAAAAAATTAAGTAATGACGAATCCAATTTGACCCAAGTAAGTATTCACCTCCAATTTATAGTATAATTTGAGGGTCTTTTTTTATTAATATAATGCATAGTAGTGAGCCATCCTGTTTTCTGTACAATTTGATAGCCTTTTTTTTTTACAATGATGCGATTTGCCAGATTTTCAGCATTTTTTTTTTCCTCCTTTCATTTAATTTAAATTCACAGATTTGTATATTGGGAAAATGAGTCTTCGGAATTTTTATGTTAACTTTGTGGCCGTTGCACCATGAATAAAACTTAAATTGCCCATACTATTTGCAATTCATCCTCTTCAATATTTGAATTGAGCTCAGCGCCCGTCCCACAGGTGCTCTGTGGCCCGTCCGTTCCTAACAGTAGATGCGAGATTTTTTTATTCGAATTCGCAGTTATATTGTTACCATTCCATGCGATTAAAATAAATATATATATAAATTCACCTTTTTTTTTTTTACTCTGCTTCATAAAGATGATTTTTTACTCTTAGTGCATTAACATGATTTCCTATTCCGATTTATTCTTCAGCGATAATCTTTAAAGCACACAATTTTCAGATTTGTTTAACTTTTCTAAATATCTAACGTTTTCTGTGGTATCAGTTAAAACTGACGGGAGGCAGTTCTTTGATTGTTTTGATATGTTTATGTTTGATTACATCCTTGTAATCTTATCTCATCTTTTTTCTTTCAAATATTTTACTTTTTTTTTTAATTTCTCATTGCCATTTGGCTTCTTTTATAGCAGTTTCATTATTAGTATTACTACTACACGGTGATTACAAATGATTGGAGCGATTTCATGATTTTATTGTAGCGATCTTATTTGACATATCTTCACAGAACTTTAAAGTTATGTATAAAAACTCATAAGGTTTTTTTTTGTTTTCTCTCGCAGCCGTGTTTCAGCTTTAAACCGAGAGAGCGCAGCAGTTATCAAAGATGGCGACAGGCGAGGAGAAAGCATATGCTGTGCTTGAATTTCATTCAACTCAATCTGTGATAACTGTGCAACGACACTTCAGAACGAAGTTCGAGAAAGATGCACCGAGTGCCAACTCCATTCGGCGATGGTATGCGCAATTTAAAGCTACAGGATGCCTCTGTAAAAGGAAATCAACGGGTCGTCCTTCAGTGAGTGAAGAAAAGGTTGAGAGTGTGCGGATGAGTTTCACACGTAGCCCACAGAAATCAACACGAAAAGCGAGCAGAGAGCTGAACATTCCACAACCGACCGTTTGGAAGATCTTGCGGAAAAGATTGAAGCATAAACCTTACCACTTGCAATTTCTACAAGCCCTTACGCCCATTGACAAAGTGAGTCGGTTTGAATTTTGTACACAAATGCAGCAGTTTATGGATGAGGATGGTTTTGTGAGAAACTTGTCTTCAGTGACGAAGCAACATTCTTTGTGAATGGCAAAGTGAACAAACACAATGTGCGAATCTGGGGCACAGAAAATCCCCGCGTTATTGTGCAGCACATTCGCGACTCCCCAAAAGTTAGTGTGTTCTGTGCGGTTTCTCAGTTCAAAGTTTATGGCCCTTTTTTCTTCTGCGAGCAGAACGTTACAGGACACGTGTACCTGGACATGCTGGAAAATTGGCTCATGCCGCAGCTGACGACCGACAGTGAGACCTTCATCTACCAGCAGGATGGTGCTCCACCACACTTCCATCACGATGTTCGTGAATTTTTAAACATGAGATTGCCAAACCGATGGATCGGTCGCAGTGGAGAGAATGATCAGAAATTGTCATGGCCTCCACGCTCCCCCGATTTGACGCCGTGCGATTTTTTTGTTTGGGGGTATGTGAAAGATTCAGTGTTTGTGCCTCCTTTACCAGTAGACTTACCAGAACTGCGAGCTCGCATAATCAATGCCTTTGAACAAATTAATAGGGACATGTTACGTCGAGTATGGGACGAACTTGATTACAGACTTGATATCTGCAGAATCACCAAGGGGGAGCATATGGAGCACCTGTAACATCTCAAAAAAAACCTGGGAAGTTGCTCTATGTATCTGTAAAAGTTCGTGAAAATATGTCGAATACTACAGCTACCATAAAATCATGAAATCGCTCCAATCATTTGTAATCACCCTGTATTATTATATATTATTATTATTATTATTAGTAGTAGTAGTAGTATTATTATTATTATTATTATTATTATTATTATTATTATTATTATTATTATTATTATTATTATTATTATTATTATTTTATACGAAGGGCCGCAAGAATTTCAAGAAGGGAAAAAATTAGGAACTCAGTTATAAGGGAGAAAATGAAGATTGAAGACACTATTTTAGATTATATTAAAACTCAGCAATTAAGATGGTACGGACATGTCCAGCGAATGGAAGAGGATCGACTACCAAAATCTGTTTTGGAATGGAAACCTGAAGGAAGACGAAGCAGAGGAAGACCTAAAACCTCCTGGAGTCAGGGAATATGTTTATATATGAAGGAGAAAATTCTACAACCAGGAGATTGGATGGACCGACAAAACTGGCTATTACGAATCGGACGATGTCAAAGACATTAATCAACCGATTATCTATCTATCTATTATTATTATTATTATTATTATTATTATTATTATTATTATTATTATTTTCGTTTCATGTTCGTTTAATACTAATATTGTATGCAATCTGGGTTCCAGCAAAAGTGTCGATTCTGGTGGATTTTATTGGTTACCGAAATTTTCCGAAATTTGCGGTTCAAAGCCAGCGGTTCGAATGACTTTTTTCCTGAAGTAAAAATCCTAATACTCGTAATTGCCTTTTACCAAAGAAAATAAGGGGAAAATAAATCAATGGTGACAATATAATAATTTAAAAACATTTTTCTTATTTTTTGTTATATGATTTATTGTAATTGTAATTAGATTTGAGACAAGTATAAAAACTAAGTTGAAATAGGAGGACTATGGTGAAAATGTATCGACCCTTTCTCGTAACATCTAGTAGGAATAAAAGAGGAACATAGAAATTCCTTCTAAGAAAACCAGAGAGAAAGCGCCCAGTAGGCAGGCCAAGAATGAGATGGGAGAATCACATTAAATAAGATTTGAAGGAAGTAAATTTTACAGGGGATGATTCGAAAACATTAGCTCAGAATAGGGATGTATGGAAAGCTTATGTCCGCGTAACCTTGAATCTCCGGGTTCGATATTACCAGTGAGTAAGGAAACTTTTCATTACGGTGCAGTCTAACTGTCAAGTGCTTCTTCTTCTTCTTCTTCTTCTTCATGGTTTAGACTTATTTACTAGCCTGTTGCAGCTCCAAATTGCTGCTCTTTCCATTTTTTCTTTGGTCTTCCCAAACTTCTTCTTCCTCGTGGTGAATAGCTATATGCTGCTTTTGGTATTCTATTCTCAGTCATCCTTGCCAAGTGTTCTTTCCAGGTTGTTCTGTATTTTTCTATTGTTGTGTTTAATTCCTCTACTTTTAATTGTTGTCTTATTTCTGTGTTATGTTTTTTGTCTGTTCTTTGATATCCTGCTATTGGTCTGAGGAATCTCATTTCAGCAGCTTGTATTCTGGCTGATTGTTGTGTTCTGTCTAGTGCTATACACCTTAATCCTTTTATGAATTCATTTGTTAATTTTGGTTATGTTACTTCTAGTGTGTTAAATATTTTACATATTTAGACTTTCAGAAACAGATTGTAGTACACTTGTTTACTCATTAGTTCTATACTTAAGGCATATTCCAACTGGCGTGTGGCCCGTGGGTTAAAAATATTTCAGTCAGACTCTGGCACATGCACAACACAGTTGGTGTTAGAACTACAATGTACATCTTATTAATGTAGTAACAAAGGATCATCTAAAAGGATACACAACTTTCTTGTAGAAGGGTATGTAAGGCCATCAAATTTATATTTTACAAGTCGTCTCTCACAGTAAGGTAAATACAGTAAAACTGAAAATATATAAAACTATTATTCTACCAGTTATATTATATGGATGCGAAACATGGACTTTTACTTTAAGGCAGGAAAGGAGATTACGAGTATTTGAGAATAAAGTTCTTAGGAAAATTTCTGGACCAAAGAGAGATGAATAGACAGGTGAATGGAGAAGACTGCATAACAGTGAATTACATGGTCTTTATAGGGAGCCAGATATAATGAGAACAGTTAAGTCTCGTAGACTGCGATGGGCAGGACATGTGGCACGAATGGGGAATGAAAGACGTGCATGGAAGCTTCTTGTAGGAAAGCCAGAGGGAAAACGCCCAGTTGGTAGACCAAGAATGAGGTGGGAGAATAACATTAACTATGATTTGAGGGAAGTAGATTATACAGGGGATGATTGGAAAACATTGGCTCAGGATAGGGATATATGGAGAGCTTATGTCCGCGCGGCCATGAACCTACGGGTTCGATAGTGCCAGTGAGTTAGTTAGTTAGTTAATACAGTAAAACTTGCTCAAAGCGACCAATTTATTTCCACATTAGACAAAATTCCGCATTATGAAAAAACTAAAACTTATTAATAGAGTCCGGATGTTGGGCACTTATAGGCAGGCAAAAATGCACTAAAATCATTAATATACGCATTAAACACTCAAAATAGGCTCTTACAAAAATGGACTACAACGTAATTTTTTACAGCCTTACGTTAAAACAAAATAGCCAGTACTTGTTATTTCGCCTAATGGGAGTGCATTGAGGTGGAAACCATCTATCTGCTAGGTTATTGTCTTATTGCCACTCTTATCCTAAAATATTCTAAGAGAATTTATAAAAATAACACTTGAAAATTTCTATGTAATGATATGTGTCATGAAGTCTGTCCATTTTAATTGATTTCATTGAAGTACTAAGTTAATTTCGAGAAAAAAGGGCAAATAGGCATTTATAGGCATTGTAAGCTGACATAGGCATTTATAGGCAAAATTAAGTTCATGGAAAACAACTCTAGGGTCGTAGGTATAAACTTATATGAAGTCACTTTTACAATATCTATAATAAATAACTATAGGCATTTTTCCTAACATCCGGTTTCTACTTATTAATAATCTTAGATTATAGAGTACCTTGGATTAATTGTAGACATCTTTAATCCGTAGATTCAAAACGCTACCTGTGAAAGATCGGTCTCAGAACTTAAACAAATTTAAGATTTTACAGTGCAATGGTTATTTGTAAGACAGGTACAATATCTACATTTCGCATAACGGGTGTGCAGTGAGGCCGAAAAGAATCTCTACTTCACCCGGCGGCAGGAATCATTTCTTTTTTTTTTCTTTTTTCCTAACGGGAATTCAATGAGATGGAAAATAATTTATTTCTCTCTCTATTTTTCAGCTTTATAATTTGTTTTCAGGAATTGTGTAGAATATCCTTCCGTTTCCGCGTTGGACAGATTCCGTTTTATGCTAAATAAATACACGTAAAATTACTATTATTTCGCCGGGACCAATAAATTTGTTCACATTGGACAGATTTCTGCATTATTCACGTTCCAGATTAAACAAGTTTTATTGTACTTAGAATTGTTTTATGTTTAGCTGATAAGAAATATGGATAGTCTATTTTAACCCTTAAATTCATAATGTATCCTTTTAGATACATCAGTTGGTTTAGTTAATTTAATATTATAAATAAATCAGAAGAAAACGAACAAAAAGAAACCACTTAAATGTGTGTCTAATTAAACAATATACCTAATAATAACAGTTATACAAGATTCAGTTTTCACTGCGGTCCGCCACATCAAAATATCTAACAGAAGAAATTCGTGTAAATTGCAATGGTTGTAAGGGGTAGTGACGTGTGTATAACCTCTCCTACCCAATTCTCATCCTCACCTTCTCGTGGTACAACCCGTTTTCACAAACGAGGCTCTGAGGACCGAGTCACGGCGGTATAACCGTTCCATCGGGTACTGAGTAAATGCAGTATCCTAATGTCTGTCCAGAGACTAAAAGGTAGCAGCCCTACCACTGGACTACTTAGCGTCGGGCCAGTAACCTGTCCTAAGGAACTTCAAAACTACTTTCAAGTCTCAACACGAAAAAATCCAGAAGGAATTGATCAACCTGCAGGAAGAAGAAGACCAGGACGTCCACTCAAAAGACTTTTGGATGGTGTTTCTCTTGAGGCCGAAAAAGGTCAACAAATGGCCTAAATTCGTGAATGTACTATGATGATGCAATAACAATAGACAATACAATAGCACTGATATATATATATATATATATATATATATATATATATATATATATATAGGATAAAAATACTCTGATATCAAACCACTTAAATCTTTACATCCAAAGCTAGAGAGGGTGCGTCATGCCTTGTCACGTGTCTTCAGTCAACTCAAGAATAACATGACATAAATTCAACAAGAACCTGACAGCAGGCTTTTTAATGTCCAACCACTAGGCCTTTGCTACAGGACTACGGCTAGTTATCGTTGGTAGTGGATGAATCAACAAAGAAATAAACTAAATCAAAAGGGCTAAAGAAGGTTAGAATTCCCTATAAATAGCCGGAAGTTGGTGTTCATAATCGAATGATTCCCTTTTTGATTGTCGGGGACGCTTCCGGAGAACCGGATGTTTCCCTGACAGGCATAGAGGGTCAATAAAAGTTTGAGAAATGACACAATTTTCAATACACAGCGGCGGCGGCGTTTTGCCAATTTAAGGGATAAACAATTGCAACATTAGTGAACTACACTTAGAACTACTGGAATGAAACATTGAAACGTTCTAAACGGAAAGCCTTGTGCCAGTTTTACGAATTGTACATAAAATGGTCATAGCATATAATTTTGGTTTATCTAACAGCAAAAAGAAATACATGTTTCATTCGGGTCAAACTCCATATTGTGTTTAAATACTACACAGGGTCTAATAGTCTATTTGTTCTTCTTACCCGTTTCATTTCTTTATAGACTTGGCACAAAATAAGTTTTGTTGGCATCTTTCAAAACAGTCTCCCATTGGCATCTTCCTATTTCTCCCTAAAAAATATTGCCTTCAAAAATTATTTACAAAATATAAACATATTTTATACTTTAACCGAACCAAATATTACGGAGCTTCTAGTATGTTGATCCATCCATAGTAATTCTGCCCGAAGGCAGGTCCTTCACTGCATTTTCATGCTATGCTTGCAGCTTTACTAGGGAATTGTAGGTGTGGTAGCTTCCCGTTGCTTTCCACACCGGTGAAGGATGATGATGATGATGGTCATATGATTTCGGGGACCGTTTGCCCCTTAAAAGTTTTCCTGAGATTTGTCTTACAGGTGAGGAAAAACCCCGATAAAAACCTCACCCAGAAAAACTGCCCCGAGCGGGGATCGAACCCGGGCCCGCTGCGTGACAAGGCAGCACGCTACCTCGAGACCACAGCGGTGGACACCCATGTTGATAATGAACTGAAAACCAATCCGCGTCTCTCTTTGTCATTCTATCCCACGACACCTTATGTGAAACACCCCATTTTACCGAATTCTGAAGGTAAGCTATTGAGATTGTTCTCGTGAAAATATTTTTTATTTTTTTTTACAAATCTTCATCGATCCTACATAGTATATATATATATATATATATATGTTCTTCTTCTTCTTCTTCTTCTTCCTTCCAAGTATTAGGCCAAGGCCTGTTACGATCCTATAGAAAATTTTCCCTCCAGCGTTTCATAGGACGGCCCAGCGATCTTCGTCCTCTAGGATCCTTCCGGGAAATTCTCGTATAAGACTTGAAAGCATAATAATAGTCCCTTCGATTGGTTGCTGGCCAAAGGAAGGCAAGACCAGTGATGGGGCTGCCATCTGATAGCCTCTGGACAGGCTTTTCTGGAGAAGAAAAGAAAATAAAGGAAAGAAGAAATGGAAGAAAGGAAAGACTCCCTAGCCCTCGGATGCCCTAATAGCATCGGGGTCGAAAAAACAAGAGTTAACCAAGAGAGGTTAGATAGTAAAGTTAGAAGAGTGCAAAACACAAGTAAGTGGAAGAAATGTTTTTGCTCAGCTTGGGCACCTTGTGGTCGCCATCCACATATCCCCTAGATGAGGGCCCCTGAGGGATATATATATATGTGTGTGCGTGCGTGTTAACGCTCTAGCGGGAACTATTTTTGTTTTTTTTTTAGGACTATTAAGAGTGATAGTTCAACTTACGCGATAATTTAAAAATCGCTTTAGCGCCAGGAATTTTCTATTTTTCTTTGCGAAACTCAGTACATGTCACTGAAATAAAACGAGAAAAACATTAACAATCAGCTAAATTCGACGATTAGGAGTGAAAGTTGAACTGGAAGCCGTAATTTAAAAATAATTTTGCTGCCACCATGTTTGTTTCCTCGTAATTCGTTTTATTGATTATGCTGACTATTTAACTCATGCCCCAAATGGGAGTCAATGACCAATCACGTTTCAATGATTTCTGTATTACAACCAATCAGAGACGTGTTTCACGAAATAATTATCAACGTTAGGATTATCATATATTAAGCAAAGCTCCTCCTTTTTAATATTCTGAACAGGTCTGACCGTTATTTTGCAGTGACTGAGCCTATAACAAATACGGCTACCAGATTGTATATAATAGTGCTTACATGTCAACATTTGTAGCAATTGATTATACCACCAAAAAAAGAAACCACTGTTTGCACTTTCTTAAATGTATACGACATCAAAAATGAATTAATATACAGATTGATGTGTTTCATTTTTTCTCCACTAGAGAGCATTCTTACAATATTGCGTTCCTTTGGCAATAAATAGTATGATCTGGTTGCAGTGATAAACAAAAGAAGCAGTAGAAGCGTAGGCTACCTATCGTTTCTCATTAGTTTTCAAACATCACCGTTTACTTTAAATATAAAAATATTTTTAAATAACTGTAGTTAAATAATGATTTGTGAGTAAACAGCTTTATTTTATTCGTTAAATAGTCCTAACAAATGCCACTCTTGATTTCCAAATTCTCTAGATAAATTCACTCCTCACTTCGTGAGTCGTGAATTTATCGATAATTTGGAAATCACTCGTGGCATTACTTATGATAATGAAATTTTGAACTTAGCATTTTACCTTGAATACTGAGGAAAATCAAGAAATAAACACAGTCAGATTGGCTGACACTGGGAATTCAACCACTGATCTTTCTAACACGAGATTAAAATGATGTCTAAACCAACTCTCAAGGGAATGTCATTTTTGTTTTGATAAAAAAATATTTCAGATCCTTGTCCTTGCGTAGAAAACTTAACACCCGAAGCTTATAGTTATTAGTACTCATAGATAAATAATATGAATATATTGTATCAGTGACTATTTAACTCATGTCCCAAATGGGAGTCAATGACCAATCACATTTCAATGATTTTTTATTTACAACCAATCACAGTCGTGTTCCGTCTAGAATTTACCAACTAAAGTTTATCATAATAAAGAAACCACCTCCTTTTTAACATTCTGAATAGGTCATAGCATTATTTTGCAGTGACTGACTCTCTAAGAAATACGGCTACCAGATTGTATATATAGTCCACCGCTGTGGTCTCGGGGTAGCGTGCTGCCTTGTCACGCAGCGTGCTCGGGTTCGATTCCCGGTCGGGTCAGTTTTTCTGGGTGAGGTTTTTATCGGGGTTTTTCCTCACCTATAAGACAAATTTCAGGAAAACTTTAAGGCCCAAACGGTCCCCGAAATCATATGGCCATCGCAATCATCATCATTCATATTCATCTTAGGTTAAGCTTAGGATTAGGGACTCTCCTGGCGCACCACTATCATCATCATCGCCCATCATATCATCGGGGCAACGTAACCCCGCCTTCCAGGCGCCCCAACCTCAGAAGTGGGTTACAAGTACGCCATGCCAGGAGAAAACCAGGAATGTCGAAAGACAACCCGAGGCGTTTGAAAAAAAAATGTATATATAGTGCATGAATGTCAAGAAAAAGCGCATGTGAGAGATAATATAAAACATTTGTGACAATTGATTACACCACAAAAAAAAAAAGAAACCACTGTTGCACTTTCTTAAACGAATTATTTTCCAGGAAATGACGTTGCAGAAAAATATAGTTGACATATTTACATCATAGGACTTCAGAAATTAATTAGTACCTAAACGTTGGTTATAAATTTCTCCACTAGGGTGCATTCTTACAATATTGCGATCCTTTGGCAATAAATAATATGATCTGGTTGCAGTGATGAATAAAAGAAGCAAATGAAGCGTACCAATCGTTTCTCATTTGTTTTCAAACATCGCCGTTTACATTAATATATAAATATTTTAAAATAACTATATTTAAATACTGATTTGTGAGTAAACAGCTTAATTTTATTCGTTAAATAGTCCTAACAAATGCCACTCTTGATTTCCAAATTCTCTAGATAAATTAGAAACCACTCGTGGCATTACTTATGAAAAATAAATGTTGATCTACCACAGTTTCCTTTTGTTTCAGGTTTGTGGTCTTAAAAATGTTCGGAAGAACTGGAAATTAATTAGGCTACATAAATATGCTACACTAACATTCATCTGCAAACCAAACTATCTATTCATCTATCTCCGTGTTCACCATATACCTACCCTAAGTCAACATGTCGCCGAGATACCCAGTGCCATCTTTGTATTTGTCTTCGATGCATGTAATAATTAATAACATTGTCACTTCGATCAGTTTGATACACATTGAAGGTAATTTGGATGACTGGGACACATACGAAGCCTATGAAGAAGAACTGCAATCAGTGTCCAATTACTTATCATGTTTGCCACCCAACATATCTCAAGAACTCTTACAATCAATCCTTAGCACTGATGAATTAGATGCAGCAATACGATTTTGTGCTCTCAAAATGTTGTTTCACGATCACATTAGATCACTAATTGTGGGGCCATTCCCACCAGATTATTACATGAAAATACTCGAAGTGGTCGGTGAACAAGGAACTGATCTACAAATCCTTGATCTCAGAGGAGTTTGGGTAAAAGGAGATGAAACTCAAAAACTCCATCAAGTGTTAGAAAAATTGTCAAATCTAAAAGAACTTTACATACCTCATATTGCAAACGACAAAGTTCTAGAAACTCTCGGACGAAATCATAAATCTCTGCTTGTTTTGGATATCTCAGGAGCTTGTAGCATCACAAGAGATGGCATCGAAATGCTATCTTGTGGGCCTTCATCCCCGATAGAGCCTTCAAATCTACAAATTGTGAATATTGGAACACCTGGAGAAGGCGATGTAATACCACCTAATGTCGCATTACTTTTAAAAAATCTTCCTAATTTAATTTCTTTGGGAGGCTATTCATTCGTTGGTAAAGCTTTGTTGTATTTGATAGCGGAGGAAGATGTGACACCCGTAAAAGAAACCAATCTTCAGCAACTACATGATACGGATACTGATTCGAACATTCTTGACGCTATAATCAGACTTTGTCCAAAATTAGAGTCCATTTACTTAGATAGACCTAATGAAGGTGTCATAGGAAGACTTTGTCATATTCCCAGACTAAAGCAAGTGAAATTGAATAGATTTGAATGTGCAGAATTAGATCCTTTATTGGCAAGTAGCGGTGAAAAACTTGATACTTTAGAACTTCTGGTAGGTAAAGGTGTCACAGATATGAGCTCTATTGCCAACCATTGTTCTCAATTAACGAAACTAGTTTGTTATAAAATGGAATTCCTAACTCATTATGAAGAAGTAATGTTTCCAAAATTAACAAAACTGGAGATTCTTCATTCGCCCATTAGCACATCGTGTGTGAGATATCTTATGACATGCTGCCCACAAGTTGAAGAACTCAGCGTCGGCGAGAGTATCGACTTAACTGATGACGATATTGCAGACATTCTGGGCAAATCAGCTCTTCTAGAATTGCGCGAACTTTGGATAGCCAGTGCTAGAAATCTAACCAGGATATCTGTTGAAGTGCTAATGATAACTTGTCCGAAACTAAAAAGCATCGGTGTTTTGAGTGGTTGGGGTTTGACTCCAGATGACGTACAGGAATTATTCTATGAAATACAAATATCTAATATGGATCTAATGTTATGGGAATTTTTTGGTGACTAATTCACTTATTATTTCTTAAATACAACTTCAAAGCTTGCAAACAGTTACACGATTTTCCATAAAACTCACTTTTTTTTTTCTTTTGAGGGTATCTTCTAAATTTCAGTTCAAAATTTGAATAGTCTCCAAGAACAAGGTTGAAACCCTAATTTTGTCACCAAATTTGATTTTTACACGGAGAAAGACTCCATGTGTCATTAACATCAATCCCTCATGTAAAACTCAACTGCACTAGAATGGACCAGATAAGAAACGAGGATATCCGTGAAGAACTGCAGATCTACTCCATAAAAGAAAATATATTTAACAACAAGATACAGTGGAAAGAACATGTAGAAAGAATGGAAGAAAGTAGATTACCAAATAAAATCTTCCATTATTTTCCAAGAGGAAGAAGAGATGTCGGACGTCCTCGGAACAGATGGTCTTAGATCTATTAGTGAAGACGGAACAAACAACTCTTGCCTAAACCAGGAAGTGAAGAAGAAGAAGAAAACAACTTAGGGAGGAAAATTACGTTACAATCTTCTTCTGTGGGAGTGAATGTGTGAGAACACTAATTCGTTGAGTTTATTATATTTGTTATAAATGTACTGTTTTCTTAATTAAGTATAAAGTTATACTAATGTATTTAAATAGCTTTAACGGCGATGGAAAACATCGCGAATTCAGGTGATTATATTTAATAATATATAGAATAGAATAATTTATAAATAATTGTAAGTTATTGAATATTATTTACCAAAACTTGTTACTGATGCTGTAGTATTAAAATTCATTTAGAGTTTCGATTATTTTTACTTATTTATTGGCAATAGTATATTAATTTGTTAGAATGCTATACTAAAATGTCCATTCTATTTCAGTCTTAACGTTTCTTATTCATATTCCTCATGGAAAATAAAATCTTGAAATGTATAGTAGAAAAATATTTTCTCTTCCATAGCACTAGAGCACATGGTAAACTTTGACTTCTCTCACGATCCTCTTCCAATTGCTTCTTTGCTGTGCAACTTCCTTCCATTTTCTAACTCCCATTAACTTCAAATCCATCTCCATATCTTATAACTTATTATATTATATACAACTTTCCTCATTAGAGGAATGCCTCAAGGACAAAGTGATACAGACAATTAATTTTCGAAACTGATGAAAATACATTTTGTAAATAAATTGCCCTCCATGGTATCTTTACCTTGTCGTGGTGGAGTGGCTTGCGTGCTTAAATGATCCTGAGAGCTATGCCGGCGGTAGCATTGTTGCCGATAGGGTTACCCATGCCGGACTGGTCGAAGGTGATAAGCCAGACGAAAAAAGTACCTTGGGCGAAAGAGTGACGATCTTTCACCGTAAAAATACAACCGTCAAGAAATGCGGACATGGGTACATCTGGGTAAAATTTTCTACATAACTATGAACTATTTGGTCTTTATAGGAAGCCAGATATAATAAGAACAGTTAAGTCTCGTAGACTGCGATGGGCAGGACATTTTGCACGTATGGGGAATGAAAGACGTCCATGGAAGCTTCTTGTAGGAAAGCCAGAGGGAAAACGCCAAGCTGGTAGACCAAGAATGAGGTGGGAGAACAACATTAACTATGATTCGAGGGAACTAGATTATACAGGGAATGATTGGAAAGCATTAGCTCTGGATAGGGATGTATGCAGAGCTTATGTCCGCGCGGCCATGAACCTACGGGTTCGATAGTGCCAGTTAGTAAGTAAGTAAGTAAATAATTAAAAAATTTCAGATTGTAATTGAAGTAAACATCCTATAAAGTAGAAATTTTGTAAAGATGGTTTAAAAATGATAAGGAAATAGACTTCATATAATCTACCTCATAATTTTCCCCTTGTGTTTCCTCCCCCGCCCCAACTAAAGCACTGTTGAAAATACACTCTGTAAATCCAGCCAGATCCGCTGCTTTGAAGATCGAAATTTGTATCCATTTTGCGTGTTTCAACAGCAAAGCTATATAGATACCGATTACACTGGCAAACATGATTTTTGTCTCATGAGTACCAACAGTTGTACTTAATGCAGTTTTTATCGTGTTTTCAAATATGTATTCGGAATTTCTCCATCATCCACAATTTTTTTTATTTCAATTTCAATTAATGGATTTAAATAATTATTTTTAATAAACGTTTTTTCGTCCATTTGTCCATTGTAAAATAAAACCAAATGAGCTAACTCAGGACATTTCAGCTGTGGAAAGAGATATCAAGGTAAATGGAATCCTAATATGCTGGCCGATTATTGTTGGACCACCATGAAGGATGCTCCACAGGCGAAATATAGCAGAAAATCGTCATTTGTTACTTTCTAGATGAGACCGAATGTTCGAATATTGTGTAGTTACGAATGTAGAAAATATTAAAGTGTTCGAAATTATAAATTCCTGTCTCTCGGAAACCTTGCGTGATGAGAAAAACCGATATCATATTTGAATTCAGGAGAAAAAATACTATCAGAATTACATATTTTTCTTTCTGAGAAAAGAAAAATTTATTTTTTGTTACTCAGTGTTATTAATTATAAAATGGTTTCTATAAATTAAAATTATAAAATAGCTTTGATTTTGTAAAAAATAATAATAGCGTAAACGCGAAATATAGACCTACGTTATGCATTAAATACGCCAAATTTCTCTCAAAATACAAACAAGAAAAAACAAACGTGAATAGTTAACAATGGTGCAATGATTATTGTCTATTGTCATAAATAATTCTATACAAAAACGAGTAGTGTACATATTTTAATTAATTTTCGGCACAATGGAGAGCGATGAAGGGACGATTAAGTACCGGTACAGCAATATGCTTAATGCATGCATAGCTAAGATAAAACTGTTGACAGAAAAGAAAGAACTCTCGTTAATAAAGGAATCGAATGAACCAGAAGAATCAGAAGCTTCCACTGAAAAATCATATGCAAAGGAGCGACAAAAAGAAAGCTTTTCCCAAAGAGAGCCTTGTATTTTAGCTCAGGTTCGACGCAATCCAACCATAGAAGATGATGTAGTTCTAATTTTTCTGGGTATCATGATGAGATACGTAACAGAAAGGTAAGATATGTTAAAGAGACTTAGGAACAGGCCCAGATACACCATACTAATAAGCGGATATTTCCCAAATTTTATCAGAAGGTGAGTTTGCCAATTACGAATAGCAAGTTCGATTATCGGCTATTCTAGCGTAAATGACTGTATACGAATCTTGGGAATAACATATACTACATACAACGGATAAATATAGGGTTAAGGCCAGTTATTTTGGTTGGCGTTTAAATTTAAGACTGCCTAGTTTCTACGATTTTTTCTTTCACCTACTATTTACACATAATATGTTGAGTTTTCCTTCATGTCCATAGTAATTCTGCTCGAGGGCAAGTCTTTCACTGCAATCATAGCATCTTCATGCTATGCTTTGCAGCTTTACTAAAGAATTATAGGTGTGGTAGCTTCCCGTTGCTTTCCACACCGGTGAGGGATGATGGTGATAATGATGATGGTCTGATGATTTTCGGGGACCGTTGGGCCCTAAGCTTCCTGACATTTGTCTTACAGGCGAGAAAAAAAACCGACAAAAACCTCACCCAGGAACCTGTCCCGACCGGGAATCGAACCCGGGCCCGCTGCGTGACAAGGCAGCATATATATAATGTCTAAATGACACAAAGAGTAGGGTGCGTGTAGGCAAACAGTTTTCGGACACTTTTGAAATCCAGAATGGGTTAAAGCAAAGAGATGCACTCTCTCATCTACAATTTAATTTAGTACTAGAGCATTCCATTAAATCTTTAGAGAATGAGGAAGGCTTACAACTCAATGGTATTAATAAGCTGTTAGTTTATGCTGATGATGTAGTACTACTGGCCGATAGCGAGGAGATACTAAAAGACAACATGCACACACTATTGAGCAACACTAAGAAATTAGGACTGGAAGTAAATATCAATAAAACTAAATATATGGCCACATGTAGAAATTCATTATATAATGGAAATGGACAGCTAATGACAAATGAGGGAAATTTTGAGGAAGTGGCTGAATTCAAATACCTAGGAACAATAATCACAAATAGGAATGAGATGCACAGAGAAATTAAACATAGGCTCAATTCTGGAAATGCGTGCTATTATGCATTGCAGAGACTCTTTTGATGTCCCAACTCCTTTCAAAAAACGTTAAACTGAAAATATATCTTCTTCTTCTTCTTCTTCCTTCCAAGTATTAGGCCAAGACCTGTTACGATCCTATAGAAAATTTTCCCTTATGGGAAATTCTCGTATAAGACTTGAAAGCATAATAATAGTCCCTTCGATTGATTGCTGGCCAAAGGAAGGCAAGACCAGTGATGGGGCTGCCATCTTATAGCCTCTGGTCAGGCTTTTCTGGAGAAGAAAAGAAAATAAAGGAAAGACGAAATGGAAAAAAGGAAGGACTCCCTAGCCCTCGGATGCCCTAATAGCATTGGGGTCGAAAAAAACAAGAGTTAACCAAGAGAGGTTAGATACTAAAGTTAAAAGAGTGCAAAACACAAGTAAGTGGAAGAAATGTTTTGCACAGCTTGGGCACCTTGTGGTCGCCATCCACATATCCCCTAGATGAGGACCCCTGAGGGGACTGAAAATATATAAAACTATTATTCTACCAGTTATATTATATGGTTGCGAAACATGGACTCTTACTTTAAGGGAGGAAAGGAGATTACAAGTATTTGAGAATAAAGTACTTAGGAAAAATTTTGGACCAAAGAGAGATGAACAGACAGGTGAATGGAGAAGGCTACATAACAATGAACTACAGGGTCTTTATAGGAAGCCAGATATAATAAGAACAGTTAAGTCTCGTAGACTGCGATGGGCAGGACATGTTGCACGTATGGGGAATGAAAGACTTGCATGGAAGCTTCTTGTAGGAAAGCCAGAGGGAAAACGCCCAGTTGGTAGACCAAGAATGAGGTGGGAGAACAACATTAACTATGATTTGAGGGAAGTAGATTATACAGGGAATGACTGGAAAGCATTAGCTCTGGATAGGGATGTATGGAGAGCTTATGTCCGCGCGGCTATGAACCTACGAGTTCGATAGTGCCAGTGAGTAAGTAAGTGTATATATATATATATATATATATATATATATATATGTTATAATTAAATGTTTAACATTGAGCAATGCAAGCTTAATATGGTATGATAAGAAAAATAAATGCCTGGACGGGATTCGAACCCGGATCTCTTTTCTTATCATACCATATAATATATATATATATATATATATATATATATCCACCCATAGTAATTCTGTCCGATGGCAGGTCTTTCACTGCAATCATAGCATTTTCATGCTATGCTTTGCAGTTTTACCAGGGAATTATAGGTGTGGCAACTTCCCGTTGCTTTCCACACCAGTGAAGGATGATGATAATGTTAAGGATGTTGATGGCCTGATGATTTTCGGGAACCGTTGGGCCCTAAGTTTGCTGACATTTGTCTTACAGGTGAGGAAAAACCCCGAAAAAAACCTCAGCCAGGAGCCTGTCCCGACCGGTAATCGAACCCGGGCCCGCTGCGTGACAAGGCACCACGCTACCTCGAGACCACAGCGGTGGACTATATATATCGGTATTTAATTTAAAAGGATAACTTTAATTAATTCTCAAGCACGACCCGTCGGTAGAATATTTTTAATTCTGGATCCCACACATATTTTTGACCTCATAAGAACAAGGAGGTGCTCCCCGAATGAGTAACCAGCTCATTTCCTGAGCCATCTAAAATACAAGATAAATATTTAAAACAAGACACGCCATTCGCTCACAATCTAATATATAAAAATGTTTGTTTGTTCGTACTTTATGCGCGGCCATATCGTTGATCCGATTATGATGGGGTTTTTTTTTGCAAAATGTTCAGGAGATTCCCGGGATGAACACAGGCTATAAAAGAGTTGTGCTACTCAACTCCTACACCCTTAACCCTCAAATTAAAAATGTATCTTATTGGATACATTGATTTCATTTATTTAATATTGTTTTTAGATCCATAGAAAAACAAACGAGTAAAAATTACTTAAATTTATGTCAAATTACGCAATAATGTATAATAATAACTCAGTTTAACATGAATTTATTTTCCATGCGGTCCGGAACATTTAAATAACTGGCACGAGAATATATATTGTACTGACAATTTAAGGGTTAAAAATCACCCTTTGTAGTGAAAAAAATCCTTCTTTGACGCTTAAATGGCTTACGCTGGCTAAACCAGAACAAATAAACAAAATTAATTTACACATAATTGAATATCTCAAAAAAAGTGCGCGACAGCATATTTTTTACGGATAACTCACTTCTTCTTCTTTATTTCACGGGCTAGGTAAATTGCCTGTTCCGCCTCACAGTTGTTCTGTACATCTTTTCACTGGCCTTCCTACATTCCTTGAACCTCTTGGCTTGTAGTTGAATGCTGCTCTTGGTAATCTTGATACATTCATTCTTTCCACGTGTCTAAACCATTTCTCTCTATATTCTCTGATTTTCTCATCCAATGGATAGCCTATATATTTAACTCTGTTCTTATATCTTCATTCCTTATTCGATTCAATCTTGTGCAGCCTTTTGTTCTTCTAAGGAAGTTCATTTCTCCGCTCTGTATTCTACTTTACAATTTTTTGGTCATTACCCAAGTTTCGCTCCCATATGAAACTGTCGAAATTTCAATGATATGCGGAACTATACATAAAACATTAAAGAATAAAACAAGACGGATAACTCACAATAACCATTTTTGTCTTTCATTGATGCCAAGAAGATCGAGATTAAGTAGATTCCCGGGCAAGCAGAGCAGCAGCACGGATAACTCGAAATAACGAATTTTGTCTTTCAGCTCATTAATGCCAAATACATCGGGATACGTAGATTCCCGGGCAATGCCGAGTAATCAGCACGGGTATCTAAAAATAATAATGATATACATTTATAATTATTATTCCTTTTGATGTTTTTATTGTTGATTTAACATTTCTCACTGAAAGATAAATTATATTTGAAGAGAAAAATTTTCGCCTAGACCGGGACTCGAACCCGGGACCTTGGCTTTCCGGGCCAAGTGCTCTACCAACCGAGCTACGAGGCGAGTTACGATTTAGACGCAAATTTTTCTCTTATATACGTTGTAATTCCCTATCGCCAAATGCTTTTTGAAACCATTGCTTCCATCTTTGCACATTTTTCTCTTCAAATATAATTTATCTTTCAGTGAGAAATGTTAAATCAATAATAAAAACATCATTAGAAGCCTTACTAGCTTTATAAAGTAATGTTAAATTCCCAATAAATGTCTTAACTAAGAAGCCGCCATTTGCAAAGATAGAAGCAATGGTTTCAAAAAGCATTTGGCGATAGGGAATTACAACGTATATAAGAGAAAAATTTGCGTCTAAATCGTAACTCGCCTCGGTAGCTCAGTTGGTAGAGCACTTGGCCCGGAAAGCCAAGGGTCCCGGTCTAGGCGAAAATTTTTCTCTTCAAATATAATTATTCCTTTTACTTATTCAACTAAACGTAAAAACGCTTTATCATTTATTTAGGGGTAGCAGCGCACGCCGGGTATTAGCTGGTAAACAGATAAAAATTATATGACTGTTTATGATGGTTAGATGGTGTTTGGGAGACTTTTTGAACTTTAAGTTGTTTGACATTTGTCTTGGAGATGAGGAACACCCCCCCCCTCCTCCGTTCCCAATAAAACTTTATCCAAGTCCGCTGTGATTAACACTGATAAAATTGTATTTATATTCAATGACGTCAATTTACGTAAATACAACATGCTTACGTCAATAATGCGAATGTAGCAATGTGTACATAGGTCGTAGGTTATACATAAACATGCGTTATCTGCTAAATTGCATCAGGAGTGATAATAGTAATGAAGACTTTTCAATATAAGAATTATTACACTGGTCAACATGATTTTTGTCTCATGAGTACCAATAGTTGTACTTAATGCAGTTTTTTTATCGTGTTTTCAAATATGTATTCGGAATTTCTCCATCACCCACATTTTTTTTATTTCAATTTCAATTAATGGATTTAAATCATTATTTTTTAATAAACGTTTTTTCGTCCATTTGTTTATTGTAAAATAAAACCAAATGAGCTAACTCAAATGGTTTTAGCTATGGAAAAGAGATATCAAGGCAAATTGAATCCTAATATGCTGGCCGATTATTGTTGGACCATCAAGAGGGATGCTCCACAGGCGAAATATAGCAGAAAATAGTCATTTCTTACTTTCTAGGTGAGTCCGAATGTTCGAATATTGTGTAGTTACGAATGTAGAAAATATTAAAGTGTTTGAAATTATAAATGCCTGTCTCTCGGAAACCTTGCGTGATGGAGGAAAAACGGTATCATATTTGAATTCAGGAGAAAAAATACTATCAAAATCACATATTTTTCTTCCTGGGACAAAAAAAAAGGTTACTTTTTTGTTGCTCATTGTTATCTATTACATGTCTAAAAAATCATGATACTTTTTTCACATTTTTTATATACAACACACAGCCATAATCCTTCTTTTAAATAAAAAATATAGTTTCCAAGTATTAGACCATTAACCAGACAATGGATAAAACGAAGAATATGCCATGCAGATAACAGCTGATCTACAGTTTCGTCAATTTTGTACATACTTGTTTTATTTGCTGACAAGCAAATAAAAAGCACAAAAAATTTAATTCACTAGGGACTACCATTTTTTGATGATTGTAATTGTGCAATTGTACATTCAGGGGAAAATATAATTTGATAAAAAACACAACACAAAAATTAGGGACAAATTTATTCATAACATAACCAAATTTATTATAGATAGACGAAAATATTTGGAAGGGTCATATAAAAAGAATGGAAGAAAACCGACTTGCAGAATGAGCTAAAGAAGGTAGACCAATGCACGGGAGAAGAACAAGAGGAAGACCAGCGAAGAGATGGATAGGCAGTTAATGCACATCCAATACGTCTTGCTCCGAGGAGTGATTTTGGAAATAAACAGGATGAAAATCCTACAAATTATGATTAAGAAGAAGAAGTAATTGTACAATCCTTAAAGTGCAGACATAGTCATTAAAAATGATGTGATTAATAATAATTCTTGAAAGCCCTTGTTTCTCTCAACGAGACTTAGGTGCTCTCTCCCTACAGGGGAGAAATTCAACCATACTAATTTAGTTACACTTGTTTTTGTATAGATGTCATTGAGGGGCCCGGGGGTCAGCGTTCCGCCTCATAGTGACATCTAGGAAACCTAGGTAGTACTATGATGGGAAAATCGGTAAATTTCGCTTAGAGGCCTTTTATTCAGGCTTAAGGATCTTTTACGAGCCTGAAAATCTTCAGACTCGGGACCCACGGCTTAAAGTCCCTCCCGGAGGACTTGCTCCTTGGATTTTTCCACCCTAAAAAATCCATCGACCCCGGCCGGATTTGAACCCGCGATCCTCGGGACAAGGGACATAACCACTAGTTCACCGCGGCCAATAATAACATTAATAATAATAATAAAAATTTGTAATTATTAACATAGTGTTACTATTACATACAAGTAATAATTATATATGATTGAATAATTGTCCATCGCTGTGGTCTCGAGGTAGCGTGCTGCCTTGTCACTCGGCGGGCTCGGATTCGATTCCCGATCGGAACAAGCTCCTGAGTGGTTTTTTTCGGGGTTTTTCCTCACCTGTAAGACAAATGTCAGATGCTTAGGGCCCAACGGTCCCCGAAAATCATTCGGCCATCATCATCATCATCAGCCTTCACCGGTGTGGAAAGCAACGAGAAGCTACCACACCTGTAATTCCTTAGCAAAGCTTAGCATGAAAATGCTATGATTGCAGTGAAAGACCTGTCCTCGGGCAGAATTATTATGGATGGATTTAATAATTATATATTATTGTTGTTCAAGTAGTCGAACCCAGACCGCTAGTCAGGAGATAGGTACGCTACCAGCTGAGCTAGAGCAGCAGACTCCAATATGATTTTTTTGTCTTTTCTGTATGACTATATTTAAAGGGAGGAAGGCAAGAATACACAGGAAATCTTCATTTCCTGTAACACATAGATAATACTGATATATCTTAATTCTTATAATTGCCACATAGTTTTGAAAATATTACAGAGGAATCAGAATACATAAATAAAATAATCCTGTCTTCATATAGCCCCTGAATAGGCACTGAATGCTATTTCAGGTAGTTCTGCCCAACAAAATGTCCTATGATTATATATACAGGCATTTATTTTTCTTATCATACCATATTAAGCTTGCATTGCTCTATGTTAATAATTATAACATCGATAAAGCGTCACTGCTATAAAGTAAAAATATTCTCTTTAATTTGCTTTCTTGTTATAGTCAGCTACTAGATGGCAGTGAAGACAGAGTTCTCGCGACATCTAGTAATAATGGAGAATATAATACATATATAAGAAAAATAAGTGTTTGAATTGGATTCGCCTGGTAGTGTAATGGATATCACGCTGAGGTACAGACTCAGAGTTCCGGGTTCGAATCCCGTCCAGACATTTATTTTTCTTATACCATATATATATATATACCTACTGTTTTGTTTACGTTTAATTTGAGTTTATTGGTTTACTGTTTATTAGCCATTGTTCTAGATTTGTTGATGTTTTTATTGGCCCGAAAAGCCAAAGGTCCCGGGTTCGAGTCTCGGTCTAGGCAAAAAATTTTCTCTTCAAATATAATCACTGAGTATGATGTTTGTGTCATCTGCAAATAATATAGTTTTGGCTTTGGGCATAATTATGGGAAGGTCATTAATATATGTAAGAAAAAGGATTGGGCCCAGAATTGATCCTTTATGTAGTACTATGTTACTAGTGTTATTTTATTTACAGCTAGTTCAAAAGAAACTAAGTCTAGTATAGCTCTTTCTGACTGGGGCAAGTTGTTTGGCAGTGTTACCATGACATAGGTATAGAACCTATTTTCTTGCATTTTATATCAACCCCAATCACTGCTAAACATTCATAAGTTGTATAAATAAAATGTTATTGAGAATAAATATTATCTACCATTTCAAGATAAACTGTAACAAATGAGGGTATTAGCTTGCAATAATGTAAACTGTCTCCCAACCTATTTGTCTCAAAAGACGAGGTAAACTCGCCAGCAGTTAAATGGCTTCAACTCAGAAGACGATGTACACTCCCTTAACTCTGCTGTTATATATTTTGCAATATTTTGTACATCCCTTGGCAGGGTAATCCTTTGTTAACATTTATGAATAGTAGAGGAATGTGTTTTTGCCTTCACCCTTTTTCTAATCTCAAATACCGTTACCTTTTGTTTGTTTTGAATGTCTGAAAATAGACAATATAATTTACGGTAACTTTAATCTGGTTTCTGGGTAAATACATTGAGCATTTAAACCTGAAGCGAATGGGTTAATAAACAGTTCTTTTTTTTTATTCTTGTAAATGTCACTAAGCTTTTAGGTCATATAGGTACAGCCTTTGAAAAAATTGATGGCACAACTCAAGATGATAAGTTAAGAGTTTTGAAGAGTGATTCACACCAGTAAGTTATTAAGTGTGATGTCTCTTTCGAGTTTAATTCGGGCAGCATAATTCTTTCTTCATACAGTATTTGTATTGTTCGCTTCAGTGGAGCATCAGTAAGATGTTCTCTTGCGACAACGCAGGCCCAGGTTGAATCCTGGTAATTAATTTTATTAATAATGTCATTAATTTTCATAATGCCTACACATTACCGGGCTTTGTTAAATAATTATATTATTTTTACTCTGATCATCTTACCTCAATATTAATGTTGATTTGTTCTTGAACATGTTTCAAAACAATTCTGTTTTATTGTCTGGACAAGCTGACGATAAAACAGAATTTTTTTTAAACATGTTCAAGAACAAATCAACATTAATATTGAGGTAAGATGATCAGACTAAAAATAATATAATTAAAATAACCTCAAAATATCACTTCCTAAAA
This sequence comes from Diploptera punctata, assembly GCA_030220185.1. NCBI lineage: Eukaryota > Metazoa > Arthropoda > Insecta > Blattodea > Blaberidae > Diploptera > Diploptera punctata. The sequence goes on along the minus strand of JASPKZ010001215.1, from coordinate 1,469,789 downwards.
TTAAATATTTGTTAAATAAATTTGTATATATAGAGAAATAAATAAATTAAATTAAACAGGTGATAATGAATAATGATTTGTAACATCTCATTACTTTGTTTACAAAACACAGGGCATAACAAGATTGTATATTTCCAAAACTAATGCAAAATGTCATCATCATCATAGTGTACATTGACGAATTAAGGCCATTTGTTGACCTGTTTTGGCCTCAAGAGAAACACCATTCAAAAGTGTTTTGAGTGGACATCCTGGTCTTCTTCTTCCTGCAGGTTGATAGCTTAACATTTGTTTCAATATCCTGTGATCTTCCATTCGATAAACATGTTGCATCCATTAAATTAATGTTGGGAAGTAAACATTATGAGGTATAATCATTAAAATTCATCGGAGAACATTTTGTTTTAACAACTCACCTCATAAGATTCATGACTGTATTTGAAACCGCAGTATCATGGAAGCATGAATCTTATGAGGTGAGTTGTTAAAACAAAATGTTCTCCGATGAATTTTAATGTTGCATCCATCTTTACTTGTATTAAGAAATGTTGTTTTCTGAAGGTTCAATGTGTAATTCTTCTAAGATGTCTTCATTTCTTTTGTCATCTATTAGTGTGTATCCTGCAGTCTTCCGAAGGTATCTCATTTCAGCAGATCTAAGTCTCTGTATATCTTCTTGTTTCAATGTCCATACTTCGCTTACAAATCTAACGCAAAATGCATCTGATTAATTTAAATTAAGTTAATAACTAATTTCAATATACAAGTAAGTCCTGGAGTATTTCATTGCATCATAAGATTGTGTCTAGCAGGGACATTTGTGGTCTAGTGGAGGGAACGTGTTTCCCATGCATGAGGTCGCATGTTTGGCCTTGCTATCATGCATTTTTTTCTCTCTCTCGTCCTTATTTAAATTATTTTTGTCTATTTTCTTTTATTTGTTGTGCTCTGTTTTATTTACAGCATTTACCACACTACAGTACTTATTTATACAAAATTATTTTCCTTTATATGACACACAACAAAATAGAACAGATTTTAGTTTCTCAAATAATTATGCACTTACGAACCAAGTAACTGACCTCTGATCATGTGCAATAACTTCATTCTAGGACTTAAAAAGTTATCTGTACACATAAATTCTTTCAATGGCTGTACATAAACTTTTAAATAACTTTCTACTTTACAGTGCTAAACTTCTCATTTAGTGAGCTTTTTATGTTTTTAGTTATTCAGAGAAAAGACATTTAGAAATAGATATTGCTCCATCAACACCTTCATTACACACAGATTCAGAAAATGATTCCAGCCAGAAATTGGATGAAAATAACATAGAAAGTAAATCAACTACCGATAGCAGTTTCAAGAAAATTTTTTCCCCAAAAGAATGTGATTTACCTAGTTTATTATCATATCCAGAAATTGAACATACTAATTCAAAACTGCGAATACGAAGAGAAAGTTCTTTAATCACTGTTCTTGAAGCTAAAATCCACGACGATTTCACCAGAAGGAAACAATCAAGGTAAGATTTTAGTAGATTGTATAATGTTGTATATCATGGACTTCATGCATTTTTTAAAATCTCCCAACAATCTTATTTAAGGGGATACTATATTCACTTAACCTCATAATGAAAGTAAATGCGCACAAATGTGCAAATTGTTAGTAAATTTAGTCTAAGCAAAACTTGTTAAACGATAATTGTCTTTCCGCACACTTTTCGACGTGATATCGTTCACATGGATTGTTGCACAGTTCGCATATGCATTCTTGGTTTGGCTCGTGGAATCGTTTTGTGCTGCAGACCTTGTGGTGAAAGCCATGGATTGCATACCGTGTTAGGATGTGCCTCATCTCGTAGTTTGGTCGTGTCCACTCTCTCGTACACATAGCCTCTGTTGTGTAGAATTCGCTATGTCATTCCTCTTCTCCTGTAGTCCTTGCGTTGTTGTCTCATATGCGCAGGTGTTCGGTAGGAATAGCTGCCATCTAATGTCTTCAATGAAGAAGGTTTCTTTCATTAAGACGTACGTCATTCTTGAAGGTGCTGTTTTTCCAACTCCCAGAACTCTTTTCATGAAGCGTGCTTTTACTGTTTCTATTTGTGTCAAGTCTCTGTTTGTGAGTTTGTCCCATATTATGTTAATTCCATATGTTGTTATGGGAGTTATGACTGTCTTGAAGAGCGTCATAGCTGTTTCTGTTGATAATTGGTGGAGATTTTTGATACTATATTGATACTAGTAAAATTCATGGCAAGTTTCCATTGAGGCGTTAATTCACAGTAATATAATGTATGATTAAAAACTATAAAATAGTCATCTTGTAGGTCCATCTCCTCAACTTAAGTTGTTTTAAAACTCTGTAGGCCTTTCGGTACTAGTCCCATCATCAGCATCTTGTCCAGATTATGATATAATCGAAACATATTCAAGAACAAATCAACATTAATATTGAGGTACGGTAAGATGAACAGACTAAAATAATTTAATTAAAATAACCTCAAAATATAACTTCCTAAAATTTAATATTAATAACTTGAAAGAATATTTATATTTGAAGAGAAAAATTTTCGCCTAGACCGGGACTCGAACCCGGGACCCTTGGGTTTCCGGGCCAAGTGCTCTACCAACTGAGCTACCGAGGCGAGTTACGATCTAGACGCAAATTTTTCTCTTATGTACGTTGTAATTCCCTCGCGCCAAATGCTTGAAACCATAGCTTCTATCTTTGCAAATGGCGGCTTCTTAGTTAAGAAGACATTTATTGGGAATTTACCACTACTTTATAAAGCCAGTAGGGCTTCTATTGACGATTTTATTATTAATTTAACACTTCTCATAGAAGGATAAATTATATTTGAAGAGAAAAATTTTCGCCTAGACCGGGACTCGAACCCGGGACCCTTGGCTTTCCGGGCCAAGTGCTCTACCAACTGAGCTACCGAGGCGAGTTACGATCTAGACGCAAATTTTTCTCTTATGTACGTTGTAATTCCCTCGCGCCAAATGCTTGAAACCATAGCTTCTATCTTTGCAAATGGCGGCTTCTTAGTTAAGATCGTGTAGATCGTAACTGGCCTCGGTAGCTCAGTTGGTAGAGCACTTGGCCCGGAAAGCCAAGGGTCCCGGGTTCGAGTCCCGGTCTAGGCGAAAATTTTTCTCTTCAAATATAATTTATCCTTCTATGAGAAGTGTTAAATTAATAATAAAATCGTCAACTTGAAAGAAGTTTAATAATTTAGTTGAGGACGACTGACTTACCAGGTAAAAATTATATAATTACATCTTATTACATAACCTCAATGGCGCTTTAATATGAATTTCAAAAGTGTTGATTATAGATTAAGTTTAACTATAATAATTAACAATAAATTGAAAAAGTACTCTTGCTTAATTACAGAATGAAACGTAAATCACTCAGAGAATATACTGAAAATATATCACGTGTATCAAGAGTGATTGAAGAAACACTTTCTATGTTAAACGATTATTTAAATGAAAGTCACCAATCTGGTATACCTGTACTAAAGACAATAGAGGTAATAATGTTTACAAAAAATAATTTAAATAATGTAAAAAATGAAATTATCTTGACATTCATTATAAACCCAACTGGATTTCTTAGGCTTAAAGGACCTTCGGGACTTGGAAAATCTGGTAGCGTTTATCTAGCCGAGCGCTAGTATGAGGATGTACAGTATGCATGTTTTGTAATAAACAAATGGAGTCTTAATTTAAACTATTTTATTTCTAAAGTATAAATAATTAGAAACCCTTAGTATTCTAGCCCTAAATCTAATCTAAGCCTAAATTAAAAACTACAGTACTTTCAGGGGTTTGAGAGAAGAGGGAGTTGTGGAATTTATCAACCTAACCTAATCTACATGATTAAAAATGTTACATCCCCTTTCTAAAATATAGTTTCAAAAATGTTAATGGTACTTGATTCAAAATATAAAAGTCTTGGACTACATTATTAAGAAAAATGGTCAGGTGGGACTTACCCTTCAGCCGTTTACCACACATCGACAGACGCTGAGGCCCTCACTTCTCAAGTGTTATATACTAAAAATGACCTCAAGTCACCCTAACTGTACCAACTAACATACCAATGAACTAAATGTAGGGATGTTTACAGTTAGCTTAAACAAGACTTTGCTCTGAACTATATCATGTCTATACTCTATCTCAACAGACTTAGAATGTCTAAACTCTATTTCAAAAGACTTTGCTTGAATAATTAAAATAATCTATAAAACAATAAAAAATCTATATATAAAGACTATGTAATCATAACAACATTCATTAATTGAAATGTCTTTTTGAACTAACAGATGACTTTTCTTATACCTTTGTTTCCAAGACCCCTTTCTCCGGAAAACGGGTGCCTGGAATGACAAACAATAGGTCTAGTTTATCCATTTACATCATAACAACAGGAAGAGGGGGGTAGTAGTTAATCGCTATATTGGAGTTACTTAACAAAGATAATTGAGTGATGCTGACTTCCCTAAAGATATCGTGAGTGATATGTAGTTAGCACATTGCCTCAAAGAGACATCTAAAAGACACTCTAAGATGGTATTTGTTTGAATGGGGAAGACAAGATTAAATTTTACTTAGAGGCTCTAATTTAGGTTTTTAGAGATTAATTTACGAACACCAAAACTCTTCAGCAGTCAAGACGATGGCTTAAAAAATGTCTCTCATGAGGACTGAACTCCGCTTGATTTTTCTATCCTTCTGGATCAGGTTCATCGGTTCGAACAACAGTAAGGGAAAGAAAGATAAGGAGTTTCTTCGTGTCGACATAACATCAAGTCGCCCAAAGAAGTACTGGAGATGAGACCGTTATATGTCTCGAAATCGTCGATATATAATTAGAAGATTCATTGTGAGGAGAGCGTAAGAAACATTTCAGATTTCACTTTCAGAAAGTTAAACCTCCATAGTTTGATTCCATTTTAAATTCCACGAACCAACTGAAAACTGTTTTACAGGAGGGAGCAAGGTCCCCAAAAGCCTGCCTAAGTCTCTCAAGACTATGTTTCTGATGTAACCCAATTTTAAAATCATAATAAATCATGGAACGAAAATGTTCATGTTGCAGCTCCATTGTGAAATACTGAGTTACTGGCTTCCTGCTTTGTTTCAACGCCCACTGTTAAGGGAGGAAATTGTGTGTAAATACAGATAAAAGTATGAGCTATCGCATGGTATATCCAGCTTAATCTTATCTCAAACAGATTACTCGAGTCCACAAACTTTCTGAGTAGCCCTCATAATTAAGGCTTAGCTGGCTAGGACATTTAGAAATAATGGAGAAGGAAAGAAATAAAGAAATAATAGGAACTAGAAAAAGCAGACCACGAAAAGATGGTTACAAGATGAAGATTTTTTCTTCCTTCCAAGTATTAGGCCAAGGCCTGTTACGATCCTATAGAAAATTTTCCCTCCAGCGTTTCATAGGATGGCCCAGTGATCTTCGTCCTCTTGGTATATAATTATAAACAGCTTTGGGGATCCGATTCCGGGAAATTCTCGTATAAGACTTGAAAGCATAATAATAGTCCCTTCGGTTGGTTACTGGCCAAAGGAAGGCAAGACCAGTGATGGGGCTGCCATCTTATAGCCTCTAGTCAGGCTTTTCTGGAGAAGAAAAGAAAATAAAGGAAAGAAGAAATGGAAGAAAGGAAAGACTCCCTAGCCCTCGGATGCCCTAATAGCATCGGGGTCGAAAAACAAGAGTTAACCAAGAGAGGTTAGATAGTAAAGTTAGAAGAGTGCAAAACACAAGTAAGTGGAAGAAATGTTTTGCTCAGCTTGGGCACCTTGTGGTCGCCATCCACATATCCCCTAGATGAGGACCCCTGAGGAATGAAGAAGATTTAAAATAAATTAATATAAGGATTCAAAAAAATTAGCTATGGAAAGTGATATATTGAAGAGGGCTGTGAAGAAAATAAAAGAACAGGGACTGTAGAACCGAGAGTAGAAGAGAAACCTTGTATTTGGATCGAGTACAGCATGAAATACACATAGTAGAATATGAAGGTAAATGGAGAAGACTACAGAGCAGTTAGTTACATGATCTTTATGGGAAACTAGATGTAATAAGAACAGTTAAGGCTACATATACTGAAATGGGCAGGACATGTTGCATGAATGAAAGAGGGGAATTGAAACTTCTTGTAGGAAAACCAAAGGGAAAGAGCTCAATAGGTGGGCCAAGAATAAGATGGGAGAATGATTTGAGGAAGGTTAATTATACATGGAATGATAGGAACAAATTTAGCTTAGGATAGGTAAGTCTGGAGTGAGTATGTCTGTGTGATCTTGAACCTTTGGGTTTTATAGTGCCAGTGAGTTAAGGGGGTGATGGGTGAAAAATTTACCATTTACTTACTTACTTATTCACTGGCACTATCGAACCCGTAAATTCATGACCATGAGGACATAAGCTCTCCATACATCCCTATCCGGAGCTAATGCTTTCCAATAATTTCCTGTATAATCTACTTCCCTCAAATCATAGTTAATGTTATTCTCCCACCTCATTCTTGGTCTACCAACTGGGCATTTTCCCTCCAGCTTTCCTACAATAAGCTTCCATGCAAGTCTTCCATTCTCCATTCGTGCAACATGTCCTGCCCATCGCAGTCTACGAGACTTAACTGTTCTTATTGTGTCTGGCTTCCTATAAAGACCATGTAGTTCATTGTTATGTAGTCTTCTCCATTCACCTGTCTGTTCATCTCTCTTTGGTCCAAACATTTTCTTAAGTACTTTATTCTCAAATACTTGCAATTGACCATTTAAGATCAAAATTGGCATTTTTTGTTTTTTTTGTACTAAAAAATAGTCTGTACTCTAATATATATGTTGGCAAAGTTTCAGAGGCCTATGGTGCTTCTAAGTGCCCTAAATTACGTCAGAGTTAAAAGGCTGTGCCATTTAATACCACCTGCATGCAAATCTTAAACTTGTTTTTCCACACTTTTATCTTCACTGCATTTTTGTACATTCAAAATTTAATGGAATTCAGAAATTTTGTCATAGAAGGTTCAAATTTTTACTGCGTATCCTAAAAACAATGGGCAACAAAGTAGTGCATGGGTTTCATGATTGAAGTAGTATTTTAAGAAATAAAAAATAAAATGTATGCAATTATTCATTTTTTTTGTAATTCAATGCATGAGGTACAACATTTCCCCCCCCCCTTCGTATTCACATTATAAGAATTCTAATGCATGATAGTTTTCTAAATATTATAGGGGTCTTGTAAAGTAAAGGTCAGACATTTTACTGAAAAATTGTGGAACCCATTTAATTGTAATATATGCAAATTTTTTAAATATAATATTTAATGACTCATAAAATAAATTCCTCACAAGAATAAAACTTAAGCACATCATTATGCACCATTCAGTGAATGTTTGTACAAAAAAATCAAGTCTCTAACTCAAAAAATGTAGAAAATAAAAATTTCACCCATCACCCCCCTTAATTAGTTAGAATAAGGAAGTATGGTCATGTAAAAGGACAGATACTGGGAGGTTACCAAGACAAACACTAGATTATAGAACACAAGGGAAGAGACCAAGAGCCAGATCGAGATATAGATGGGAGGAACAAGTAATCAAGGATGATAAAAGAAGAATAATAAAGCCCTCAGGGGTCCTCATCTAGGGGATATGTGGATGGTGACCACAAGGTCCCCAAGCTGAGCAAAACATTGCTTCCACTTACTTGTGTTTTGCTCCTTACTTTTATCTTTAACCGATCTGGTATTTCTTCCTTTTCTAGTACCAGATCCCTCTTTTTACTTTTCTATCCAGTCTCCCTTGCCTGACCTCTTGTTTTCTTTGACCCTGATGGTATTAGAGTATTCGAGACAGAAGGGTTCATTTCTGTCTTTCCTATATCTCTTTCTTTTAACCTCGTGGACACTCACCTTGAATGCCCACATAAGCTGCATGTTCAAATGCAGCCCCATTGCAACTTATAGCATAAGTATACAATGGAATCGTGTCATCAGCTACGGCTGGATACACGTAATGAAGAAGAAGAAGAAAGAAGGATAATAGATTAAAATGAAGTGGAAGGGGAAGAGAAGGGGAATAACTGAGATGGTTGGAGGCTTAAGACCAATACCTTTCTTTCTCCAAGTGCGACAGGCCTAGAAGGCCCATGTCCTACCAGCCGGCTGCTGGCATCACATCCACATGTGTTAATCACATAGGTAGACGATCATCTAGCCAGTGTAGGGGTGACATGTGGTCAATATGTCGGGGCCCCCCAACCGTTACAGCTGGTCTTCTCAACCTGGAGTTGCTACTTATTGTAGCTACCCAAATGCTTCACGATGCTGGGTGGGCACCGGTCCCATACTGGCCGAAATTCCATGAGAAAATTTCTTCCTCCATGAGGACTCGTACCAGCGCAAGTTCTGCGCCAAGGCATCTTCCCTTAGCCACTTGGCTATGGTGGGGGACGCCCAATACTTCCAAAAAAAAAAGGCACGAAGAAAGATGAAGGAGATAAATCAGCAGTTGTAGTGGTTATAAATAACAATAAATTAAATTAATTAAATAAAAATAAAACATAGTTTTATTTAATGTTTATTTAATTAATAAATATGGATTTTCATCAAGTAAACACCAACTCAATTAATTAATAAATTAAATATTTTATCATATAGGATTTTACAAAAGTATAGAAATTAGATATCCATATGCAAATCTGTTTGATTCTCAAACATTTTGTCAGATATTTGTTTGATGTCGAATAATAAATCTAATTTAATACAATATTTTGGTGTGTGTTCTGTAATTTATGAATACAGAATATAGATGAAGCAATGGAGATTGAACAAGAGGTAATAAACTGGAGAGTATCATATCACGATCAAGATGTTTCTATAACATTCATAGAGGGCAACACTTACGAAGGTCATATTTCACGCATGTTAATGGAAGGTTGTGGGAAATACAATTGGACTGATGGTTCTTCTTATAAGGTAAAACTAGAAGATCATATTTAAATATACAAAATAAGAATTTAAAATTAATAAATACATTAATGGACTCTCATACATAGAGCAAGATTTTCGGACAATCATCTTCCAGGGATTAAGCCTGTTGGCTCGTTCCAGTTTCATGAAAGCTAGAATTGTTAAAATTGTTCAGACCATCTTCTGTGTGGGCGACCAACATTTCTCCTTCCGTGCGGTTTATAATGTAGCAATAATTTTGGAAATCTTCCTTCTGGCATTCTATCAATATGTTCTTTCCAGTTGTTCCTATATTTAATTATTCAGTCTGTAAGTTTGAAAATATTTAGTTCCTTTCTTATATCTTCATTTCTTTTCTTATCCAGCAGAGTATATCCTACTATATTTCTTAAAAATCGCATCTCAGCTGCTTCCAATCTTTGTTCTTGTCTTTTAGTGATCACCCAACATTCTGATCCATACATCAATACAGGAACAGCCATTACTTTATAAAATTTAATTTTTGTTTCTTTTCTTGTGTTTTTAAGGGTTCTTTTAATAGTGCCACACATTAGATTAAATTTGTTTATTTTGTCATCAATATCTTCAATTGTAACATATGATAAATTGAAACCTAGATATTTAAAATTGTTCACCTGCTCTAAAATTTTATTATCAATTACTATGTTTGCTCTTAAGGTATCATGTCCTTTAAATGCTAAAATTTTAGTTTTAGTCTTTGAAATTTTTAAATTGTAATTGGCACTTATTTTTTCCAGATTAAAAATAGCTCTTTGTAGATCATCTTCTGAACTGGAAATCACTAAGGTAGAATATGTTTATCACTCACCTCATATTGTTCTTCTTATTTGATTATAAACTAGTTTCGGAACATAGTTTCTGTTCCATCCTCAGTATCATCACGACCGTTGTTCTGTCGTCTTGAAGAGTTGTCCTTCTCTCCTTCCATTGGCTGACTGAAAAACCTCGAAACCAGGTCATTCTCACCGGGAATTTCAAAGTTCATTAATTTCTTCTTTTCGCTCTTTTGAATGTAGATCTTTTCCCAAACAGTAAGTTCTTTTGGTTTTCTATTTGTTTTAATAATTTTGCTTCTTTCTCGATAAGATGTTTTTCAGACCATGCATGGGCAGCCACTGCAGATTTTTCTACTTCCCCTTTCTTGACATTCCTGAGATGTTCTTTAACTCTAGTTTTCAAATTCTTTTAGTTTTTCCTATGTAGAATTTCTCATATTCTTCACATTTAATTTGATAAATCCTGATTTGTTTTCTTCTTTAATTTTCTCATTCTTATTAGGTCTAATCAGTCTACTGATGCTGTAGTCATTTTTGGGTGCTAACCTTATGTTGAAATCTTTAAAAATTTTTGAAACTTGTGGTGTTTTAATGGATGATATGTGAATTTTCTAAATTTTCATTATCTTCTTTTACTTTTAAAAGAGTGCTTTGATTAATAAATTTTTGTCTTTTGAACTTGTTTATTTTTTTGAGTATCATTTTTATAGCAAAACCATTTTTCGTGGCTACATTGATTATGTGTTCTTTTTCTTTTTCATAATTTTCTTTGTTCATTGGTATGTTCACTAATCTATGTGTCAAACTATTGAAAACTGCTTCTTTAGGTTTCAATCACATAGCTCACAAAGAAGCAGTTTTCAATAGTTTGACACATAGATTAGTGAACATACCAATGAACAAAGAAAATTATGAAAAAGAAAAAGAACACATAATCAATGTAGCCACGAAAAATGGTTTTGCTATAAAAATGATACTCAAAAAAATAAACAAGTTCAAAAGACAAAAATTTATTAATCAAAGCACTCTTCTAAAAGTTAAAGAAGATAATGTAAAATTTAGAAAATTCACATATCATCCATTAAAACACCACAAGTTTCAAAAATTTTTTAAAGATTTCAACATAAGGTTAGCACCCAAAAATGACTACAGCATCAGTAGACTGATTAGACCTAATAAGAATGAGAAAATTAAGAAAGAAGAAAAAATCAGGGATTTATCAAATTAAATGTGAAGAATGTGAGAAATTCTACATAGGAAAAACTAAAAGAAATTTGAAAACTAGGTTAAAGAACATCTCAGGAATGTCAAGAAAGGGGAAGTAGAAAAATCTGCAGTGGCTGCCCATGCATGGTCTGAAAAACATCTCATCGAGAAAGAAGCAAAATTATTAAAACAAATAGAAAACCAAAAGAACTTACTGTTTGGGGAAAGATCTACATTCAAAAGAGCGAAAAGAAGAAATTAATGAACTTTGAAATTCCCGGTGAGAATGACCTGGTTTCGAGGTTTTTCAGTCAGCCAATGGAAGGAGAGAAGGACAACTCTTCAAGACGACAGAACAACGGTCGTGATGATACTGAGGATGGAACAGAAACTATGTTCCGAAACTAGTTTATAATCAAATAAGAAGAACAATATGAGGTGAGTGATAAACATATTCTACCTTAATGAATATACCTCATAGTGAGAATTCCTAAAATAAGTAATTATGGAAATCACTACTTGATCATCAGCAAATAATATTGTATCCAACAGTTCATTATTTATTTTAAAATGTTTATTTAAATTAATCTGTCACTTTAACATAACTCCCATAATTTTCGGACAATCTTTTTCCTATATAGCTATTTCCATAGAGCTTACTGATATAAGTACCGAACTTGCATAATTCACACATAAAGATCTTTTGCATTAATTTTAAAAATCACCCTTGGATATCACTTTACAAGAAGTTAGATGGCTAGGAAAGGTAGACAGGAATCAGGAAGCTTTGTAATTAAAACTATGGTTGTGCAGCGGTACCTGAATTTGGAATGAGTTTTTTTTAGTCCAAAGGATGATCCTCTCCACTTTTCTAGATATTAAGTTTGTCAGCAATAAGATATCATACATAATTCTAGGCAGCTCTATGGCGCAAGTGGTTAGATGCTTGCCTCTCACTCCTGGGATCCTGAGACCGAGTCTCGGTCACTCCATGTGGGTTTCATGGTGGACGAAACGGAGCTTGGGCAGGTTTTTTTCGGGGTTTTCTCGTATTTTCCCCTGCCACAGTTTCATTCCACCATTTCTCCATACTCATCTCATATATTTCGTTCATCTGCCCCCGTGATGGTGCGTCAGTCGTGGTTGGCCAGCACCCTTGTCATTCACAGATCGCTATATAATGGGCTTCATCTCATCTCATTCCTCGGCCCGACCATGAATTGGACACGAGTTGAGGATATTTATTTACATAATTCTAAGGGTAAACAACAGAATTTTGTAATCGTAAATGTACATGGTCCCACAGAAGATAAGGATGACAAGATCAAGTATGAGTTCTATGAGGAATTAGAATGTATACTTGATAATCTTTCACAATACCATATGAAAATTGTCTTAGGAGATTTTAATGTGGACCAAAAAGAGATGAACAGAAAGGCGAATATAGAAGATGTCATAATGGTGAGGTACATGATCTTTATAAGAAACCAAATATAATAAGAACAGTTAAGTCTCATAGACTGTGACGTGCAGGACATATGGCACAAATGGGGAATGAAAGATTCTTGTAGTAAAACCAGAGGGAAAATGCCCAGAATTGTAAACGAGGAATGGGTGGGAGAATATTAACCATGATTTGAGGGAAGTAGATTATACACAGGATGATTGGAAAAAATTACCTCAGGATAGGGATGTATGGAGAGCTTATGTCCATGTGGCTATGAACTTACATGTTCGATAATGCCAGTAAATCAGTTATTTAAAAATTTCCTCGCATATTTCACATATGTATGACAATATTTTTTTATTTAATTTTGAACTGAATAAACTTTACTTTCAAATTGAGTTGAGGCAGTAAAGAATTCCTTAAATAAGTTTTAACATTTCATTACAAGCAGTACAAGCTAGAGTGGACATGCTTACTTACTTACTCACTGTCACTATCAAACCCATAGGTTCATGGCCGCACGGACATAAGCTCTCCATACATCCCTATCCTGAGCTAATGCTTTCCAATCATTCCCTGTATAATCTACTTCCCTCAAATCATAGTTAATGTTATTCTCCCACCTCATTCTTGGTCTACCAACTGGACGCCTTCCATCTGGCTTTCCTACAAGAAGCTTCCATGCAAGTCTTTCATTCCCCATACGTGCAACATGTCCTGCCCATCACAGTCTATGAGACTTAACTGTTCTTATTATATCTGGCTACCTATAAAGACCATGTAGTTCATTGTTATGTAGTCTTCTCCATTCAGCTGTCTGTTCATCTCTTGTTGGTCCAAAAATTTTCCTAAATACTTTATTCTCAAATACCCGTAATCTCCTTTCCTCCTTTAAAGTAAGAGTCCATGTTTTGCATCCATATAATATAACTGGTTGAATAATAGTTTTATATATTTTCAGTTTAACGTTTTTTGAAAGGAGTTGGGACATCAAGAGTCTCTGCAATGCATAATAGCACGCATTTCCAGAATTGAGCCTATGTTTAATTTCTTTGTGCATCTCATTCGAGTGGACAATGCTATAAGCATGTGTCTATATCTGCCAATAATTCAGTATTTTTTTAAGAATGGAGGGAGAAGAGTAACTAATTCTCTAACACTATCAAACCTGAAAATTCATGGCAGCATGGATATAAACTCTCCATATATCCCAAGTTTCATGTCCATATAACAAGAAGAATAACCAATTTATATATCTTCAGTTTAACTTTTTTTGAGAGAAGCTGGGATGACAAGAGTCCCTGGAATGTATGATAGCATGCATTTCCAGATTTGAACCTATGCACACATACTTACCAAGTTATTTATCAACACGTTTTCAAAATGTATCGGCTCATCACAATTTAGGAACAAGATCACAAGACTCTTTTTTACTTTTGATACCACAACACAGGACATGTCTATACTCTGAATCTTACACAATATATATGACTAGAGCATGGAACTCACTTCCCAGTCATGTCAGGGACTGTCAATCGCTATCATTATTTAAATCCAAATTAACTGATATCTCAAGTTCGACACAATGAAAACATTAACTGCATAACAACTATATAGAGCATTCCATTAATAATCATCTAGGGAGCTACTTACTTTATTTTATATCATTTTAAATTTATTATATTCCATTTTTTTGTTAGTATTAGCTAGTATTAGATCACATCGTCTTTGTATTTTGTTTAGTCTGTATTTTAATAATATCTTAAAATTGTAATAAGTATGTAATCTTTGTACAATTGGTACAAATCGCTGGTGGAGTGGAAGAGAAGGCCTTATGGCCTTAACTCTGCCAGCTAAAATAAAGCATTTTTTATTATTATTATTATTATTATTATTATTATTATTATTATGTTTAATTTCTTTGTGCACCTCATATACTTCAGTTTATGTATCACTTTATTTACATAATAAATATTATTTTATATTTATAGGGAAATTTTGAGGATGGAAAAATAAATGGACAAGGAAAAATGACATTTTCAGATCTAAGCTGGTATGAAGGTGAATTTTATCATGGAATACGTCATGGGAAAGGTCATTTTGTAGCCATAGATGGTATTTTTTCATACTACGGGGACTGGTATCTAGGACAGAAACATGGAAAGGGTATTATTTTTTATGGAAATGAACATAACGATTATTATTATGGAGATTTTTTCCATGATGAACGTCATGGGTATGGTTCCAGACAATATCGTTCAGGAGCAAGATATTTTGGAGAATGGAAGAGTGGTCAGAGACATGGTTTTGGTACTATGGTTTTCCCAAATAATGATGTAAGTAATGATATACAGTAGACATATTTCCAGTTCAACCTCTTAATTACACTGGTCAACATGATTTTTGTCTCATGAGTACCAATAGTTGTACTTAATGCAGTTTTTTTATTGTGTTTTAAAATATGTATTTGGAATTTCTCCATCACCCACAGCTTTTTTTATTTCAATTTCAATTAATGGATTTAATATTTAATTTTAGGAAGTTATATTTTGAGGTTATTTTAATTATATTATTTTTGGTCTGGACATCTTACCTCAAATATTAACTCAACTTTACATAGTGAGGGTAAGAGTTGTCTGTGTCCAGACCAAAAAGAATATAATTAATGGATTTTAAATCATTAATTTGATTTTTTAATAAATATTTTTCCATCCATTGTCACACATTGATTACAATAAAACCAACGGAGCTAATTCAGGAAGATTTCAGCTATGGTAAAACCGAGGGAGATCAAGGCAAACATGGAAATCCTTAATGCGGTCCCCGATTGATTTATTGCTGGACCATCAAGACGGATGCTCCACCGGAACGAAATAGTATAGCAGGAAAATCGTCATTTCTTACTTTCTAGGTGAGTACGAATGTTTGAATTATTGTGTAGTTACAAATGTAGAAAATATTAAAGTGTTTGAAATTATAAATTCCTGTCTCTCGGAAACCTTGAAGTGTGTTGAGAGAAGGAAAAAAACCAATATCATATTTGAATTCAGGAGAAAAAATACCATCAGAATCACATATTTTTCTTTCTGAGGCAGAAAAAAATTTATTTTTTGTTGTTCAGTACAATTAACAATTTTTTTTAATACAATAGGAGACTACAACCACATGGCAGTATACCACTTAATAGATTATATAATTTAGACACCCTATTATTTGCAGATGACATTGTGTTTATAGCGAATTCAGAAGATGACCTACAATGTTCAGTCCACTCTTTTCACCAAATTGCAATAAACTACAACATGGAAATCTCAACAGAAAAATCTAAAGTCATGGCTTTCCTAGGAAAAGACCCAGTTCGCAGTAAAATTGTTATTAATAATAAAATATTAGAACAAACCAACACATTTAACTATCTCGGATACCAAGTTACATACGAAGAAGAAAAAGATTTTAGTCAAAAAATTATAAAATTTAACAGAGTAACAGGAATTATAAATAATATTTTCAAGTCAAACACAGTACAGCAAAACACACGAACTAGAATTTATAAAACACTAGCCAAGACCCATATTATGTTACGGCAGTGAGACCTAGACAATTCGCAATGTAGATGAACAAAGACTAACTGCGGCAGAAATGACATTTATGAGACGTACTGCAGGCTACTCAAGAACAGACCATAAAAGGAATTCTGAGATTCTCAAAGAATTACAAACAAAATCAGTCATGGAATATGTACAAAAATACAGAAACAACTGGAAATCTCACATAAGAAGAATGAGCAGAACAAGAATACCACGTCAGATCTTAAATTAGCAGCCACCAGGCAAGAGATCTTTGGGCAGACCCTTCAAATGTTGGATTGAGACCGTAACAGACCACTAGGTCTATCACATCAAGGGAAGAAGAAGAATACAATAGAATGTAACATTAAGGGTCGAATGTTTGAACGCATTAGACAGTAAAAGGCGTTATCTGCTGATAAAGTTTTATCCAAACACTTTTTTCTTACTCAGAAATCTATTCATGCAGTAATAATTGTAAGCTACGTGACAAGGTACTTTAAGATCGTAGCTCAAGATATAAACTTATGTGAAAATCCCGAAGGGAACCGATGGTAACCGATGTAGTTTGAAACTTATCCAAGATGTCGGATCTTGAAGACTTTGATCATGTTTTCGGTATACGCGGAGAAGAGGAATTTGATAGAGTCTACCAAAGAATTCAACTGGAAGAACAGGAGAA
This sequence comes from Diploptera punctata, assembly GCA_030220185.1. Classification (NCBI taxonomy): domain Eukaryota; kingdom Metazoa; phylum Arthropoda; class Insecta; order Blattodea; family Blaberidae; genus Diploptera; species Diploptera punctata. Next base: position 1,453,073 of record JASPKZ010001215.1, on the reverse strand, counting down.
TCGGCGTAACATTGCGCGTCGCAGACGTGTTTGTATACGGTATTATTTGCGGGATGCAAGCATAAATGCATTCCTCTATAGCAGACGAAAATAACGGAAGTGGTTTTATCGCTGAGAATTCTGGGTAATTCGTTGCCAATATTACGAAAAGTCAACATTCATGCATGACCAGTTAAGGCGGCCGTTAATTCGATCTCAGCTCACCAGTGATTGGAAGTAATTTGAGTAGAGACTAATGTATTTGCATACGACCCTAAGAAATTTATTTAATAATTAAGACATTTAGTCTGTAAATTCTTACCTCTTACGGTTGTTTTTTTTTTCGAATATATGTTTCAAGACTACTAAGCCGCATCATCAGCGATTACAGACTGAATTTACTCAAGTTGTCAGCCTCGATTCTTGATTCATAGGGAAAACAAAAAGAAATTTAATCATTAGAACTAAAGAACACATAAGAAATGTAAAAAAAAAAAAAAAAAGGGGAAGTAGAAAAATATCCAGTGGCTGCTCATGTTTGGTCAGAAAAACACAAAACAGATGTAAACACAAAATTATTAAAACAGTTAGAAAACAAAAATGAACTCACCATATGGGAAAAAATCTACATACAGAAAAACAAGGAAAGAATTATGAACTTTGAAATTCCTGGAGAAAGGAACCACATTAGTAAATTCATTGGACCAGAGGCGGAGAGAGCAGGAATTAAGGATCAGGGCCGACAACTTGAGAAAATTCAGTCTGTAATCACTGATGATGGGGCTCAGAAGTCTTGAAACATATGTTTGAAAAAAAAACAACCATAAGAGGTAGGAATGTACAGACAAAATGTCTCAATTAATTAACAATACTTTTTATTATCACTTCAGTAACTGGTAATAAAAGATTCTGGGCTATGTGGCCCGTGGTCTATAACTGGTGTTTCTTCCAGACGTTTCTCCCTCAACTGCGGAGGGCATCTTCAGTGGCGAATGCTTACAGCTGTTGTTTCCCTGTCGTAGACTCGACTGCGAGTCGAGTCTACGACAGGGAAACAACAGCTGTAAGCATTCGCCACTGAAGATGCCCTCCGCAGTTGAGGGAGAAACGTCTGGAAGAAACACCAGTTATAGACCATGGCCACATAGCCCAGAATCTTTTATTACCATGATTACCGGCCGTGAAAGCCTGCATTCCACTTCAGTAACTTATTACAGACTTTTTTCTTGCAACACCATTTATAGATTTTTTTTTAATAAGTCCTCAAAGCACAGAAATATTATTCTAAGAACACTTGACATTTAAGTATTTCAACGCAGTAGCTTAGTGGTTAAGGCACTGAGCTACAAGCCGGAGGGTCGAGGGTTCAAGTCCCGTTGGGGTCAGGATTTTTAAACTGACCCAAACCCTCTGGTGACACTATGGCCCTGGGGTCGACTCAGCCTCTAACGGAATTGAGTACCAGACGCTTGTTCTGGGGGTAAAGGCGGCCGTCACGCAGGGCTGACAACCCGACTGACATAAAGTGCCGATTGTCTAGAAAAAGTGGGAGCCTTAACCTCCTACTCCCCCAAGGGTCTCCGGACCTGTTGTGGGATCACTTTACTTTTGTCCTGCGTCGTAGCCGAGTGGTCAAGGCAGGAAGCCTTGGCACAGAGCTACGGGACTTGCTCTGGTTCGAGTTCTCCATGGGGGAAGAAATTTTCTCATGGTATTTCGGCCAGTATGGGACCGGTGCGCACCCAGCATTGTGATGCATTTGGGTAGCTACAATAAGAGACGTCTCCAGGTTGAGAAAACCAGCTATAACGGCTGGGGGACTCGATGTGCTGACCACATGTCACCCCTACACTGGCTGATTATCATCTACCTCTGATTAACACATGTGGATGTGAGGCCAGCAGCCGGCTGGTAGGCTAAGGGCCTTGTAGGCCTGTCGCGCCAGGAGTTTTTTTTTAACATTTTATACAACAAAATATTGCCTATCCTCAATATACTCATGGATTACACTGAGCAACAAAAAATAAACTTTTTTTTGTCTCAGAAAGAAAAATATGTGATTCTGATAGTATTTTTTTCTCCTGAATTCAAATATGATATCGGTTTTTCTCCATCACGCAAAGTTTCCGAGAGACAGGCATTTATAATTTAAAACACTTTAATATTTTCTACATTCGTAACTACACAATATTCGAACATTCGCACTCACCTAGAAAGTAAGAAATGACGATTTTCTCCTATATTTCGCCTGTGGAGCATCCCTCTTGATGGTCCAACAATAAATTACTGAGCAACAAAAAAGGAACTATGTGATTCTGATAGTATTTTTTCTCCTGAATTCAAATATATCGGTTTTTCTCCATCACGCAAGGTTTCTGAGAGGCAGGCATTTATAATTTTAAACACTTTAATATTTTCTACATTCGTGACTACACAATATTCAAACATTTGGACTCACCTAGAAAGTAAGAAATGACAATTTTCTCCTATATTTCGCTTGTGGAGCATCCCTCTTGATGATCCAACAATAAATCACTGAGCAACAAAAAAGGAACTTTTTTTTTTGTCTCGGAAAGAAAAATATGTGATTCTGATAGTATTTTTTTTCCTGAATTTAAAATATGATATCGGTTTTTCTCCATCACGCAAGGTTTCCGAGAGACAGGCATTTATAATTTCAAACACTTTAATATTTTCTACATTCGTAACTACACAATATTCGAACATTCGGACTCACCTAGAAAGTAAGAAATGACAATTTTCTCCTATATTTCGCTTGTGGAGCATCCCTCTTGATGGTCCAACAATAAATCACTGAGCAACAAAAAATAAACTTTTTTTGTCTTAGAAAGAAAAATATGTGATTCTGATAGTATTTTTTCTCCTGAATTCAAATATGATATCAGTTTTTTCTCCATCACGCAAGGTTTCCAAGAAACATTATTTAAATCCATTAATTGAAATTGAAATAAAAAAACTGTGGGTGATGGACAAATTCCGAATATATATTTGAAAACACAATAAAAAAACGGCATTAAGTACAACTATTGGTACTCATGAGACAAAAATCATGTTGACCAGTGTTATTAGTGAATTCTAAAGGGATTTATTAAGGTTACTTCTATGTTAAGTTATGTAGATAGGAAATAACACTATGAGGTTTTTTAATATTGTTTATTTTTTATTATTTCACTCACCTCATACTTCATAATTCATAGCAGACCCTGGGTTTCTTCACATCTTTTGTGACATTCTCAATGCTGCGTCACGTTCACAACTGACGTCCAACGGCCTTCTATCCTGCAGACTAACCTCCGCGCCATCTGGTGGCCGACTGACGAACTTCCAAATCAGTCCTCTTTCTTTATAACCGGGTATTTAAAAATTCATAGTTGTATTTTCATTCTTGCATATGTAAATTTTTTCCCAAATTGTGAGTTCCTTCGGTTTTTCCAATTGTTTAAGTAATTTTGTTTTGGTTTCTATTCTATGTTTTTCTGACCAGGCATATTGCAGCTATTGACCAAGATTTTTCGGTTTCTCCATTTTTAACATTTCTGAGGTGTTCTTTTAATCTTGTATTTAGATTCCTTTTTGTTTTTCCTATGTATATCTTTTCACAATCTTTACAATTAATTTGATAAATTCCCGATTTTTTGCAGTCTTCAATCTTTTCATTTTTGTTGGTTTTTATTAAATTACCTAAGCTGTAATCATTTTTAGGTGCTAATTTAATGTTGAATTTGTTGAAAATTTTTTGAAACTTGTCAAATACCAAAGGATGGTATGTGAACTTCTTGAATTTTTTGCCTATATTTTTATCTGTCTGAAGAGTCAAAAATTCAAAGAACAAAAAGTCATCAATGAAAGTACTCTTCAGACAGATAAAAATATAGGCAAAAAATTCAAGAAGTTCACATACCATCCTTTGGTATTTGACAAGTTTCAAAAAATTTTCAACAAATTCAACATTAAATTAGCACCTAAAAATGATTACAGCTTAGGTAATTTAATAAAAACCAACAAAAATGAAAAGATTGAAGACTGCAAAAAATCGGGAATTTATCAAATTAATTGTAAAGATTGTGAAAAGATATACATAGGAAAAACAAAAAGGAATCTAAATACAAGATTAAAAGAACATCTCAGAAATGTTAAAATGGAGAAACCGAAAAATCTGCAATAGCTGCACATGCCTGGTCAGAAAAACATAGAATAGAAACCAAAACAAAATTACTTAAACAATTGGAAAAACCGAAGGAACTCACAATTTGGGAAAAAATTTACATATGCAAGAATGAAAATACAACTATGAATTTTTAAATACCCGGTTATAAAGAAAGAGGACTGATTTGGAAGTTCGTCAGTCGGCCACCAGATGGCGCGGAGGTCAGTCTGCAGGATAGAAGGCCGTTGGACCTCAGTTGTGAACGTGACGCAGCATTGAGAATGTCACAAAAGATGTGAAGAAACCCAGGGTCTGCTATGAATTATGAAGTATGAGGTGAGTGAAATAATAAAAAATAAACAATACTTCTATGTTATTTATGTCTATTCTACTAATTTTGAGCTATCTTGAAATGAACTGTATATAGTGCTGATAACATGCAATGGATATCTATCCATTTCCTTATCTAATATAGAAATGATTCTCTCTCCACATGCACTAGCTCGTAAGTCTTACAAAGGAGATAGTTAAACTTGTACACCTACAAGATATTTTTTGCACGATAGTGCATTTTATCATATTTATAGCAATGGCGACCATGATTGAAAGTTCAAGTTCCTACATTTCAGGGTTGCCAACTTAAATAACTATACTGTAATAAAAATAACTATACTGTAATATTACATATTACAAACATGTGTGTGAGAAGTAAAACCACTGCCCTCTACGTATACTACATACAATGTATATACAAAAAAAATGCAAAAGATAGTGTTTAATATACATTATACGAAACAAATCATTGCATTTTAAATGAACTGAACTTTATTTGAAACAATATAAAACATAAATACATACTTGCCCCCAGAAAGTGTAAAAGCGAGATATATAAAGGCAGTATTAGGAGTGTCAAAAGTAACGCATTCAAGACTCGCATACCTACTGGCGAAGGAAACTTTCCTCATCGACGACCTCAGAACAAGCATACTCTTACCCAGCACCAGCGCATTTGACCAGCTGCTAGCAACATTGAACAGGAAAAGAGAAGAAATACATCCAGAATTCTACAGCACCGGGGCCATGGTGGACCGTGCGTGGACAAAAGAAAATTTCGAAATGAGACACGTCATCACCAGGCTGGCAATCCACGGATTCCACCACCTGATATGCAAGAACAAAAAATTCCATGAACCAAACATAGACTGTAAATATTAATTAAATTAATATTGAGAAGCTAAAGCTATTACTATGATAGAAATAAGTAAATTAATAAACACAATTAAATTATTGTAAATCAATGGTAAAGAGAAAAATTTTTGCCTGAACCGGGAATCGAACCCCGAACCTTTAGCTAAAGGTTCGGGGTTCGATTCCCGGTTCAGGCAAAAATTTTTCTCTTTACCATTGATTTACTGTAAATATTGTTTATTTTTTATTATTTCACTCACCTCATACTTCATAATTCATAGCAGGTGAGTGAAATAATAAAAAATAAACAATATTAAAAAACCTCATAGTGTTGTTTCCTATCTACATAACTTAATAGACTGTAAATGTATGCTATGCAAAAAAACATGTGACCGATATCACATTGAGCTATGCACAAAAAGAACAAAGACAATTTGTGAATATACAAAAATGTAAATTTAAAATGTATCATACTTTAATCCTGGCTATTTGGCTGCAATAAAATTATTAATTAATACTTGCCCCCACTTTATCACTAAATGGTCTCAAGGCCGCCTGTTGTTTCAACTAATAAACATTGCCCACACTGTTAAAGTTAGTCAATTGTTTACAATGAAAGCTAATATTTCCAACAAAGATATTATTTTACTATTATTTATTATTTTGAAAACACTATTGTGCAAAAAATAATGTACAATGCACGATTGTGAAGTGTTTTACAGAATCTCGGAGATTAAAAACCTCGCTATCCCTCGGTTTTTAAACATTTTCCTTAATTCTGTAAAACCACTTCTCAACTCGGTAGATAACTAAAACTCGATGATTGCTGTATCATGATCTTAGATCATTTTTCTGTATGCTAACTGGTGTCATTGAGTGGGATAATTAATAAAATCTTAAAAACTAATAAAAATAATATCATAAATGGTTCCTACCAAATCCCACAAAATAAGCCCACATTTTTGTGGAAATTTTACATTTTTGCTCCTTGATAAATCATAATACACGTTACAAATTATAATACAGATTGTAAATTTCTCATCTCACTTTAGTACTCATACAACCTCATTGGAAAAAAATAAAATTCTGAAATCATTTTTTAATGCAGAACAGGACCTCACTGACAAAATAATAGGGATGATAAACCATGCAGAGAGCATCATTTTTTGTGAAAGAACATATGTAGTCGCGCAAACACATCGTTTATGAGTTATGCGCAGATGAAGGTGTTCATCCGTAAGGGTCAGAATTAAATACAAACAATTGTACACGTATCATTTTATTGAAAAAGACATGTTTTTACACTGTGTTCAAACAATAAATGTTTTGACGACGTGAAAAAGAATCCTGGCCATGATCAGCCGTGCTGGCTGATCGTTGTTGCGACTGAGACGATATCAAACATGTAATGAGGCACAGGGTCAACTGTTTTAACACTTATTGTAAAAACATGTCTTTTTCAATAAAATTATACGCGTACAATTGTTTGTATTCAATTCCGACCCTTATGGGTGAACACCTTCATCTGCGCATAACTTATAAAAAACACGTTTGCGACTATAAGTTCCTTCACAAAAAATTATGCTCTCTGCATGGTCTATCATCCCTATCATTTTGTCGGTGAGATCCTGTTACACCCTGTATTTATGAAAATATGTTCTATTCTGTCTCCTAAACTCCATTTAGCACAGAAAAATTTACAGTAACAGTTCAAGTCCAAAGAGAATCAAGTGTTTTTTATTCCCTGAACAGCAATTAGGAATATTGTTGTAAATAATACAAATTTAAGTTGATATAATAAATTTGGGAATTTTTAACATTGAGGTTTTATTAATAAGACTAAATTGAATCGTGACTTCTTCTTACCTCATACATCTATTCTTTTTTAACCACAGCACCGCAGTATCGGCAAACAATCTTCATCATCGTCAGCTGTTTTCACGACTGTCAATTTTTACTTCTGCCAATAATTATCTAAACTGCCATCTGGTGTTCTTTTGAAAGGATAATTTTTTAAATTCCCATCTGGTGTATTTTTGAAGAACTTTGTAATCAAGTTTGGTTCATCCGGAATCTCGAAGTTCATGGTTCTAATATGGTTTTTTTGAATATATATCTTTTCCCAAACTGTTAATTCCAAAGGTTTAGATATATGTTTCAAAAGTTTTGCTTCTTTTTCAATTCTATGATTCTCTAATAAACTATGCGCTGCTATGTTTCTAAAGTGTTCTTTTTTACATAAAAAATGGAGAAATTTAAAAATCAGCTATAGCAGCACATAGTTTATTAGAGAATCACAGAATTGAAAAAGAAGCAAAACTTTTGAAACATCTATCTAAACCTTTGGATTTAACAGTTTGGGAAAAGATACATATTCAAAAAACCTTCAAGAACTTAATGTGTCACCAATACTGGACTACATCTCCAGATATCAGCTAAACTAGAAGGAACATATCTCAAGAATGGCTAGATCCAGGATCCCCAAGGCAATAATGAACTACTGTCCAAATGGGAAACGGTAAATTGGTCAACATATGAAAAGATGGCACGAAAACCGCTTTCTCAGGCCGTAACAGTTCTTCTAGGACTAATACCTGGCAGGATGATGATGATGATTAAAAAACCATACTAGAACCATGAACTTCGAGATTCCGGATGAACCAAGCTTGATTACAAAGTTCTTCAAAAAATACACCAGATGGCAGTTTGTATAATTACCAGCAAAAGAAAAAATTGACAGTTGTGAAAACATCTGACAATGGCGAAGATTGTTTGCTGATACTGCGGTGCTGTGTTTGAAAAAACATAGAAGTATGAGGTAAAAAGAAGTCACAATTCATTTGATTCTTAAAATTAAGTTACTTTATCCATTCTAGGTTTATACTGGTAGCTGGGAAAACGGCCTAATGAATGGTGAAGGAGAATATATCTGGAGAGCCTTTGTCAATAATAAATTTGTTCAGCCTACAGGAAACATTTTCAGAGGACACTGGGTCAATGGACTTAGAAGTGGCAAAGGAACTCTTCTGAGAGCATGCGGTGGCAATATTTTTGGAAAATGGGTGGATAACAAGAAACATGGGCCAGGAATGGTCGTGTGTTGGGATGGTTTGATTATAAGAGGAAATCCTTTGTTTATAGACGATAATCTGGATGAAAGTCCAGATGAAAATTTCATGATATATCCATCTTTTATAATACCATTTTCAAAATCAAATATAAAAGAAATATGTCCAGAAAATCTATCAACAAAAAGAAATAGAAAGAGTCTCTCTAGATCTAGATCAGTGTCAATTGTAACCGAAACGTCCAGACCACTGTGTGCATCATTAACATACAAAAAAGTTACAAGATCACAGATTTTGCACAGATCAGAAGGGAATCCAAGAAAAATAAACTTGCATGATTCTAACTTTGAATTATCATACTACATGTATCAGCTACTGGAATTAATGGACAAAACTCCTCACATATCAAAAATATCACAAAGCTACAGCAATATAGTTACCAAGCATAAAGATGTTACAAGTAAGAATATAGAAATTTCTAATAGAGGAAAAAGTTCTAAAATATGCACTGAAAAATATTACAGCCAAATGAAAGATATCTCTTCCCTTAGTGATGATGAAGAACCATATTTCACTGAAGATATGGTTTTTGCTACGGAAGATATGATCGAGAATGAAGAAAATGAAGAACAATCTATGATCATAGATGATGAAATGGCAATAAAAGAAACATCAATAACCAGTTATATGAAAAAAACCACATATAATCATGATAAAATTAAGTTGATAGATTTTGAGAAGAAATGGTTAAAAAAAATAATTTTGTTAAATATCTATGATTTAAGGAACATTTATCAGAAATATTCTAGAATTGCATGTAAAGAACCAGTTGAATATGATGTAAAATGTCTAAGGATAATGGTATGGCAATTTGAACGAGACTGTGGATTTAATCACAGAGGATTTTCATTGATTGAAGTGGATCAGAGAGTAGGTAAGGGTAATCTATTCAAACTCAAAAATACCTTTTTTTAATTAATTTGAAGAGAAAAATATATTAAATTTGAAGAGAAAAATTTTCGCCTAGACCGGGACTCGAACCCGGGACCCTTGGCTTTCCGGGCCAAGTGCTCTACCAACTGAGCTACCGAGGCGAGTTACGATCTAGACGCAAATTTTTCTCTTATATACGTTGTAATTCCCTATCTTCAAATTTAATTTATCTTTCATTGAGAAATGTTAAATTAATAATAAAAACATCATTAGAGGCCTTACTGGCTTTTAAAGTAATGTTAAATTCCCAATAAATGTCTTCTTAACTAAGAAGCCGCCATTTGCAAAGATAGGAAACAATGGTTTCAAAAGCATTTGGCGATAGGGAATTACAACGTATATAAGAGAAAAATTTGCATCTAGATCGTAACTCGCCTCGGTAGCTCAGTTGGTAGAGCACTTGGCCCGGAAAGCCAAGGGTCCCGGGTTCGAGCCCCGGTCTAGGCGAAAATTTTTCTCTTCAAATTTAATTTATCTTTCATTGAGAAATGTTAAATTAATAATAAAAACATCATTAGAAGCCTTACTAGCTTTATAAAGTAATGTTAAATTTCCAATAAATGTCTTCTTAACTAAGAAGCCGCCATTTGCAAAGATAGAAACAATGGTTTCAAAAGCATTTGGCGATAGGGAATTACAACGTATATAAGAGAAAAATTTGCGTCTAGATCGTAACTCGCCTCGGTAGCTCAGTTGGTAGAGCACTTGGCCTGGAAAGCCAAGGGTCCCGGGTTCGAGTCCCGGTCTAGGTGAAAATTTTTCTCTTCAAATTTAATTTATCTTTCATTGAGAAATGTTAAATTAATAATAAAAACATCATTAGAGGCCTTACTGGCTTTTAAAGTAATGTTAAATTTCCAATAAATGTCTTCTTAACTAAGAAGCCGCCATTTGCAAAGATAGAAACAATGGTTTCAAAAGCATTTGGCGATAGGGAATTACAACGTATATAAGAGAAAAATTTGCGTCTAGATCGTAACTCGCCTCGGTAGCTCAGTTGGTAGAGCACTTGGCCCGGAAAGCCAAGGGTCCCGGGTTCGAGTCCCGGTCTAGGCGAAAATTTTTCTCTTCAAATTTAATCTATCTTTCATTGAGAAATGTTAAATTAATAATAAAAACATCAGAAAAATATATGTGTAGTCTGGGGTTTGAACCCAAGACCTACAGCTCTATCCAAATCCAAATGCAAATTTTTCTCTTATACATTTGAAATTAGGTAAAGTGATCCCACTACAGCTCTCAGGAGGCCCTTGGGGTAATAGGAGGTTAAGGCTCCCACTTTTTCTTGACAATCGGCACTTGTTGTCAGCCCTGTGTGACGGCCGCCTTTACCCCCAGAACAAGAATCTGGTACTCATTTTCGTTAGAGGCTGAGTCGACCCCAGGGTCATAGTACCACCAGAAGGTTTGGGTCAGTTTAAAAATCCTGACCCACCATAGCACAGTGCATTAACCACTATGCTGTGGGTGAAAAATCCAAGGAGCAAGTCCTCCGGGAGGGATTTAAGCCATGGGTCCCGAATCTGAAGATTTTCAGGCTCGTAAAAGATCCTTAAGCCTGAATGAAAAGGCCTCTAAGCAAAATTTACCAAATTTTCCCGTCCTAGTACTACCTTGGTTTCCTAGATGTCAGTATGAGGCAGAACGCTGACCATGGACCACTCAAATGACATCTATGCAAAAACAAGTGTAACTAAATTAGTATGGTTCAAATTCTTCCCTGTAGGGGAAGAGCACCTAAATCTCTGTTAAGGGAAACATGGGCTTACAAGTAAGTACATTTGAAATTGAATTGAAATGTATAAGAGAAAAAGTTGTATTTGGATTGGATGTCTGGGATAGCTCAGTAGCAGAGCATTAGTGTGTAAAGCTAAAGGTCCTGGGTTCAAACCCCGGTCTAGGCATATATTTTTCTCTTCAAATATCAATAATTCTTTCTTACTTATAACAAGTAATTTAATGTGCATTATAATGATATTAACTCATTGAAATATATTTTATCACTATTTTTAGTATTATAACTAGAGCCTGGATTTGTATGCAAAATAAAGTAGTAATTTGTATGAAAATATGCATGAAAAATGAGAAAATATGCACCCAAAATGTGCAAAAATAGATTGTAATAAAATAAAATAAATTATTTGCTTTGTGGGTAATGTTAGATTATTCCTGGCTGTTACAGTAGATAAGAAAGGTTTTCATGAGGTTTTCTTGAGTGAAGCTCCTTCGTCTGTCAGTGAACATTTTGCTAAATTATATTTGAAGAGAAAAATTTTCGCCTAGACTGAGATCCGAACCCGGGACTTTTGGCTTGCCAGGCCAAATGCTCTACCAACTGAGCTACCAAGGCATGTTGCGATCTAGATGCAAATTTTTCTCTTATATACGTTGTAATTCCCTCGGGCCAAATGCTTTGAAACCTATGCTTCTATCTTTGCAAATGGCGGCTTCTCAGTTAAGAAGACATTTATTGGGAATTTAACACTACTTTATAAAGCCAGTAGGGCTTCTATTTATGTTTTTATTATTGATTTAACACTTCTCACTGAAGGATAAATTATATTTGAAGAGAAAAATTATAACGTATATAAGGGAAAAATTTGCGTCTAGATCGCAACTTGTCTCGGTAGCTCAGTTGGTAGAGCATTTGGCCCGGAAAGCCAAAGGTCTCGGGTTCGAGTCTTGGTCTAGGCAAAAATTTTTCTCTTCAAATATAATTTATTCTTCAGTGAGAAGTGTTAAATCAATAATAAAAACATGTTGCTAATTTGACAAATTCTATTATAGCCAGGATTTTTATTTAATGCTTCACAAAGCTTATCAAATGTGATTTTAACAACACTGTAATATTATTTCTCAAGGCTCACATGTATTCCCCTCTTACATAGATGTAAATATACACGTTACGCTTATATCCAATTTATTGCAGACACTTTATTAACTTAAAAAATGTTAATTAATAATTAATTAATCACTAGTAATTAGCTGAAGGGAAAATTATAATTTAATACACATTTAGAAGTAAAATATGCATTTATGCATTAACAACATTCAATACCAGGCACTGAGCAGGGCATTTAAACCCACAAGCCAGCCATTTAAATATTCCAGCTACCCTTTCGTGGCACTTCAGAAAATGGATCATTATTCACAAACTATTAGTCCTAGAAAATTCAAATTTTGTACATACCTAAAGGAGATATCCTACTAGGATTTGATGGTGAAATAACTTGGGTGATTGACATCACATGGTAACGTAGTACCCAATTTCATTAGAAAAATAGTTAAATTTAATAACAACAGCAAACAACAAAAAATTGCTGAGAAAAAATTTTTAGAAGGAGAAAAAAACAAATTCTATTCTGATCTATATAATCTGGATTTGGAAATTTATAATCTACATATGAAATTGGTAATTTCGAAAATATGGCACATAAATTAATAAATTACAATAGGAAGCAACGTTATGAGGATCTTCTTAATAAATAAGGTGAATCTCGTACATCATATCTCATAAATATTTCTGTTTCATTTGACAAGTTTTGATGTGTTGTCCACATATTATCATATATCCATAGCTGAGGTAAGATTACCAGTTATATTTGAAAAGAAAAATATATGCCTAGACTGTGGTTTGAACCCAGGACCTTTGACTCTCTATGTCAGTGCTCTTCCATCTGAGCTACCTAGGCCTCCAATCTAAATGCGTAGTCTAGGCTTATATTTTTCTTTTCAAATATAATTTGTCCATCATTAAGATATTTAAAAAACGAATAATTGAATTACTTCTTCTTCTTCTTCTTCCTTCCAAGTATTAGGCCAAGGCCTGTTACGATCCTATAGAAAATTTTCCCTCCAGCGTTTCATAGGACGGCCCAGTGATCTTCGTCCTCTTGGTATATAATTATAAACAGCTTTGGGGATCCGATTTGAACTCATTCTTTCAAGATGGTGTTTCCAATTTAGTTGGTACTGTTTAATATATTCCAAAATTGGCGTAGTCTTCAATTCTTTTAAGAGAATTTCCCAGAAGGATTAAACTAATTGAATTACTATACAGAATAAATAAATTTCAAAATGCTGTCATACTCTCTGATTCTAAGGCAGCAACATATGCAATAAATTCACACAAAATGAAGTCAATTCAAATTAAAGAGTGCTACAAAATGATTCAACAACTCCAAAAACTACAGAAAAGAATTCAATTGCAATGGATACCTGCGCATTGTGGAATTGCTGGAAATGACACTGCTGATTTCCTTGCCAAAAAAGGCTCAATTTAATTCAGAATACTACTAAAAGCTTACCTTTCACATCCATAAAAAGAATAATTAAAAACAAATATAAAATCAAAGAAAACCAAGACTATGTAATAAAGCCAAAGACAAAAAATGGAATATTTTAGTAAAGAAGCCAGATATTATTCCAGAAATTCCACGTAAAACTACAGTAGCAAAATTTAGACTGCTTACAAAACATGACTATTTGGCCAAACATTGATATAAAATAGGAATCTACACGAATCCAAATTGTCCTCTATGCAATAAAGACGAAGAAATGAATGAAGAAGAACACTTACAAACCTGTGAAGTATTACCTGTTGGATCCACCATAGAGAAATATTGGAGAGCAAGAACGCTAATGGCTTCGGTTCCAAGGCCCAGCATTTGAAACAACACATTAAAATTACCAGTATTAAACTTTTAGAGGAAAAAATCACTATGAGGTTTAATTTAAGATACAATTAAAATATTTTATACTTCTCCTTATATCCAGTCTTCTAACTAGATCGGTTTCGAAGCCTGGGCAGCTTCATCTTCAGTAATTTCTCATTGACTGATGTTATGTCGATCATAAGGACTGCTTCTTCCTACCTCTGTTGGTGGACCGATAAACCTCTGGATCAACTCAGAATCTACCGTAATTTCGAAGTTCATAAGTTTTTCTTTCTTGTTTTTTTAATGTGGATTTTTTCCCAAACCATGAGTTCTTTTTGTTTAATTAGACTGGCTTTTGTATCAATTAGATGTTTTTCAGACCAATCATGAGCAGTAACAAAAAAAAAAAAACAGGAAAGAAAAACTTATGAACTTCGAAATTCCCGTAGATTCTGAGTTGATCTGTAGGTTTATCGTCCACCAACAGAGGGAGGAAAAAACAAATTCTTCTGATCGACATAATGTCAGTCGATGAAAAATTACTGAAGATGAAGCTGCCCAGGCTTCGAAACCAGTCTAGTTAGAAGACTGGATATGAGGTGAGGTGATACTTTTAAAATTCATGACGTAACACCATTGAGGTCACTATGTAATATAAAAATAGAGTAGCTGAGATCTCAGTCTTGCTCAACAATTCACAAGCTCAAGATGAAGCATATGCTTCGAAAGTACTCCACACCTCACATCCAAAGTTGAGGAGGACTGAGATCTCAGGTATTCTATTTTTATATTATAAACTAGCTAATACTCGGCATGCGCTGCTACTCATAAATAAATGCTAATATGTTTTTACCACCAGCCGTGCACTGTTCGGGAATCTGCTTATCCCGATATTCTTGGCATCAATGAAAGACAAAAATGGTTATTGTGAGTTATCCGTAGAAGATAAACATGCTGTCAGGGACTTTTATGTAGTGTTTTTTGAGATGTTCAATTCTGTGTACATTAATTTGGTGTATTTGTTATGGTTTAGGCAGCGTAAGCCATTTAAGTGTCAAAATAGGAACTTTATTTCACTTTTTCACTACAAAGGGTGATTTTTAGGGATCAAGAGGTTGATTATTTCAACTCCCTTACAGCCTACATTCATCCCTGGAATCTCCTGAACATTTTTCAAAAAGCCCCATTTCAATCGAATGAATAGTATGGCAGAGCACGCTTGTCCGGGAATCGACTTATCCCGATCTTCTTGGCATCGATGAAAAACAAAAATGGTTATTGTGAGTTATCCATAAAAGATAAACATATGCAGTCGCAGACTTTTTTGTAGAGTTTTGTGAGATATTCAATTCTGTGTACATTAATTTGGTGTATTTGTTATGGTTTAGGCAGCATAAGCCATTTAAGCATCAAAATAGGGACTTTATTTCACGTTTTTCACTACAAAGGGTGATTTTTAGGGGTGAAGGAGTTCGAGTATTACAACTCTCTTATAGCCTATGTTCATCCCGGGAATCTTCTGAACATTTTGCAAAAAACCCCATCAAAATTGGATCAACGGTATGGCAACGCATAGAATACAAACAAGCAAGCCAACAAACATTGATTTTTATATTATAAATATCATGAGGTGAGGTATGAAACATTTTAATTTAATCCTAAGATTACCAGATTCACTTTATTTATTATGGTAAATGAAATCATACAAAGTGACTTTTTTTTATTTTAACAGCTTATAATCCACATAGCCATGTGATTTCTCCCCATGATCCATTTGAGAAGATTGAATTTTATCAGTTTGTGCAGTATCTTTTGGAGTTATCATGGAAATTATACGCTTGCAAGAAAATAGGTTCTGATGATGTGCCTGGCATTCTAGCCTCAGCTTTTGCCAAACTTATCAACGATGATATCATTCCAAATGTTGAGAATCACAAAGGTAAGATGTACTGTATCTTATGTTTACAAGATTTTATTTTAAGAATTATTACTTTACTGGTTGTTTCTTCCATGTTCAGAAAGACTGTTTTTAACAGAATGTCCATCCATGGTAATTCTGCCCGAAGGCATGTCCTTCACTGCAATCATAGCATTTTCATGCTATGCTTGCAAGGGAATTGTAGGTGTGGTAGCTTCCCGTTGCTTTCCACACCAGTGAAGGATGAAGATGATGATGATAATGGTAAAGATGATGATGATGGCCATATGATTTCGGGGACCGTTTGTGCCTTAAAGTTTTCCTGACATTTGTCTTACAGGTGAGGAAAAACCCCGATAAAAACCTCACCCAGAAAACTGCCCCGACCGGGGATCAAACGCGGGCCCGTTGCGTGACAAGGGAGCACACTACCTCAAGACCACAGCGGTAGACTAACAGAATGTATTGTTTTATTTTAGAAAGAAAAATTATGTCCGAACCGGGAGTCGAAACCTGTAATTTTTCTTTCTAAAATAAAACTATATCCAATTCTGGAACATGTTAATTTAATATATAACATCAAAAAATAATGTATAATAACACTGGTCTACACTCAAATCTATTCAAGTTAAAAATAGTTAATTTCTATTAATTTTGATGTGAAATAAATGAATATGATGTTTAAAATGTTTTTAATAGCGAGTGGAGAACATATTTTTAATAACTTACCTCAAACAATTTCAAATTTCTTTAGAGACCATTGGAGTCATGACTGAAGATGAACGAAAAGTCGTTTGAAACCAATGGTCTCAAAAAAATTTGAAATTGTACGAGGTGAGTTATTAAAAATATGTTCTCCACTCAATATTAACGATATAACCTCATAATGTTTACTTCCCAACATTAATTTAAATATATTTAAAATGTTTACTTAGTTCTCATTCTCTTGAAATACAGAATTTAGTTTTATGATAGAGGGAAGCAAAGAGAATATAAAACATAGAATTGAATTGAGTAGCAAAATAAATCGTTAAATTCCATATGGTGGGATAAGCATATTTGGAAAGACACAAAAAACATATATTATGTTTAGTCTGAACATAATAAAATTAAAATAACCTCAAAATATAACTTCCTAAAATTAAATACAAAAACATACATTGGTAAAACATTGGTGGAATCTGTTGCAATGTAGGGACAATTAATAAGTACTACAAGAATAGACTAATATCTCTAGAAATGGATTATTTACGCACAAGTGCCAGAAAGTCAAAATTAGAACATGTCACAAATAATGAAATTAGAAATATAATGGAAGCAGAAGAAAGCATAATTGAAAGAATTGAGGAGAAGGAATTAAAGTGGTTAGGACATGTTTTAAGAATGGAAGATGAGCGATGACCAAAAGCAACTATATCAATGGCATCCGACTAGAAGGAGGAAGAGAGAGAGACTGAAGTT
The DNA here is from genome assembly GCA_030220185.1 of Diploptera punctata. NCBI lineage: Eukaryota > Metazoa > Arthropoda > Insecta > Blattodea > Blaberidae > Diploptera > Diploptera punctata. The sequence goes on along the minus strand of JASPKZ010001215.1, from coordinate 1,435,640 downwards.
AACATGGAAGGAAAACATGAAGACATTAATGCAAGCAAGAGGGCTAAGCATTGAAGATGCCCAAGATCGTGGGCTTTGGAGGTTTGGCATGGGAAGACGGCAGCAGCTGTAAAAACCCAAAGATAGATAGATAGGAAATTTTGTAATGTTTGTAATTTTTTCTTGTTACAAATATAGGTTCTCCGCACCAAGTTAATCAAATTTTGTTTCTGGAGGAGCCATTTTGTTTACATAAATATACTTTACTGTACTCAGAGACCTACCTGCTCTTCTTTCTCAGTAATTTCCTATGTTTGAAGTTATTAAATTTCCACAGATAAAGTATTTGAAGACAAAATTCCCACATCTCAGTTATGTTAATATTGAAGAGGGAATCTTTGATGGCCCGCAAAATTAGAAGAGAACTGCTTAACGACAGAACATTTCATAGAGTCATTGAAGGTAAAGAGAGAAAAGCTTGGGTATCCTTCAAAAATGTTCACTATTTCTTGGGAAATCAAAGAGCTCAAAATTACAATGTAGTTGTTATATAACTACTGAGGTCATACCAAGAGCTAGGTTGTAATATGTTGCTCAGGATCCACTCTTTGGACTTACATCTCGACTTCTTTCCAAGGAATTCTGACACTTTAAGTCATGAGCATGGAGCGCACTTCCAACAAGACATTCCAGCAATGGAAAGAAGGTATCAGGGCAAATGGAACTCATATATGCTTGCAGACTATTGTCGAAATGTCATGAGAGATGCCTCAGAACTAAACTATAAACGGAAAAAAAAAAAAAAAACGCTCTACAGAATAGTTAACCTTTTGTACGCCATGCCCGGCGTGTGCCAGTGAAAGTGTGTGTACAGCAGTATGCCACACCCAGCAAGTCCGGTTTTCAATCTTATTATTTTAAATATTTTTTCCCGAAGTTTTTACTTCAATTTACTAAAATTATTTTTCATTCTGTGTTTGTACATCCTTTCTTAGCAATACTTTGCACATCCCATACAGCGATGATTGTAAAAGGTTTTCTAAAGGAGGGTGTACATTCATGTTTCAAGGTCTTTTCTTGGCTATGGAATATTGCAATTTCCGGATTTTCTCTTTATTTATTTTATTTTTAGTTGTAAATATACCTGGCCAAGGGTTAAGTCATGCAGTGAAACACAGTGATTCATGTCTCGAAGATGACGAAAATACAATACGCGAGTTTATTGTGTCAGTATTATCAGAAGATGAAAGTAACAATAACAGTTCATCAAATGGTTATTCGTTTGACGAATGTGATAGCAGTCCTGTTTCTAAGAGAATATTATTACAATCTAAGCCTGTAAATAGTAAAGCAAGTGATGTAGACCTAAATGAACAAGGTGTGAGTAACAGTGGTGGGCGTGTCGCGCCAGATGAAACACGTGGCATAGAACAACTGTTTGACTGGAATTGATTCGAACCCAGGACCATAAAAATGTTCAACAATATTTAATATGATAAGTGTTTAGTGATAATGGCATCAAAATTATTCAATAGGATAAATAAATATTTTAGTGATAGTGATAACAAATTTCAATGAAGACACCGTGCTGAATTCGAACCTGGGATCTTTACATGTGGAAGCAACACCATCTAACCTTCAAATAAATGTATAATAGTGAGTTTAGCATGGCATGTAGACAGTAAATTATACTTCATATAGGTTTATATTATATAGTATGGCGTAGTACTTTTCATTTAAAAAACCTGGAACCCACAGCTCAGCTGGCAAAAGCGAAACTCGGCAGTCAAATGGTTAAATAGACAACATTTCAAAGGGAAAAGTTTCACACATACATTTACTTATATAAATATCTTCAAACCAAGAGCTAACAAAAATATTCTGGTGTCATATTCTTGTTGTTCGACCTCAATTTGGTTGGGATTGACTATTTTTGTAAAGGATAGAGACAACTTTAACTTTTTTGTAGATCAGTGTAACTTTTAATTAATTACAATTTAATTTTTAATATTTATCTTTAGGTATGGTGTTTAAATACCTGGATCTCCTACCTCTTGATGCTGTATATTCATTATACGAGAGTTTTGGAGAACCACTCACAGCTCACAAATTTTTAACATCTGTATGTGGTCCAAAGAATGCTACATTGTCTGATCTGTCATCGCCTAGAAAAATTAATTCAAGATTGCATCCACAACATATCTACAATGGAAATAATGTTATTTATTTTTCTAACAATATCATTTACCTTCCTGGTGAAGAGCCTCTTTCTTATAGTAAAGATTACAACCAAAAAGAAGTACCGGTAAAGCAGCAGGATGATCCATGTGCCACTCTTCCACTCATTTTCAATAATTTGGATCCAAGAAAAGTCATCGACCTTCTTGCGAGAGTATGCCCTGAAATTAAATCAGAACAACTAATCCGTAATATCAATTATGAGGTATAATTATTTATAATCAATTGAGTTGGTGTTTACTTGATGAAAATCCATATTCATTAATTAAATAAAAATAAAACGTAGTTTTATTTGATTTTCATAATTTTATTTAATTAATAATATAATTATTTATGTTTTTTTTTAATTTGTCACTTACATTGAAGGACAAATTAATATTTTAATAGAAATGTTTTATAGTTCAAAATCATTTCTTATTTAATTAATCAATTGAGTTGGTGTTTACTTGATGAAAATCCATATTTATTAAATAAAAATAAAACATAGTTTTATTTGATTTTCATATTTATTATATAATTCAGTGACAGCTGTTTCGGTACACTGTACCTTCTTCAGACATGTTAACAAATTATGAATAATTTCATAATTTGTTAACATGTCTGAAGAAGGTACAGCGTACTGAAACAGCTGTCACTGAATTATATAATAAATATGAAAATCAAAGTAAAACTATGTTTTATTTTTATTTAATTAATCTTATTTAATTGTTCATTTAAATTTTGAAACAGGAAGATTCTTTATACCATCTGGAAGACTACTAAACATATTCACGGATACCACCCCATAATTATTTAGAGTTTTACTAAATTTACATTTATTTAAATATATATTGTTATTATTCCTCCTTTGACAGTTATTAAGAGATATACAGTATGTATATATTGACTTAGGCTTTCACGGCCGGAGTTGCTATGATGATCTTCCAGAAGATTTCCGGGCTGTTGGCCGTGGTCTTGAGGCTTGTAGTTCCCCAACGTTTCGCCAGAGACTGCGTCCGGCATCCTCAAGGGTTGCCTTGAGACTGGCCCAGACAACCGTTGAGGATGCCGGATGCAGTCTCTGGCGAAACGCTGGGGAACTACAAGCCTCAAGACCACGGCCAACAGCCCGGAAATCTTCTGGACGATCATCATACAGTATGTATATTTTTGCATAAGTTCTTTTTTTATGAAAAGTAAGCACTAAATACACACACTGATGCCATAGTAAGAATTACTAATTTTATAAAAAGTGGTTTACAGTGAGTTCTATTACTATTTCCACTAATTACACACAACAACAAATTTGAACTTTTCGTCGCTCGCAGAAATGAAAATAGGTGAGTTTAGTTAATTGGCATGCGCTGATTTCAAACTTGAAGTCCATTTTTCTCTATCACCTAACAGTTTTTTGTGAGGACGTGTTGAACTTTTTCGTTATATTTTGCATATTATTGCTTATCTGCACTTAGTTTCAATTTTTTTGCAATAATATTGCTAGAAGCAATTGATCTATTTAAAACCAAATCATATAAGATCCAAAAAGTTAAAGTATTTTTTTCTAAGAAGGATAAATAAGTAGTTACGTTACAACACATGCTTAAATTGTAGCAAAAATGTCACCTTTCAAAACTTCTTCCTGGATGACTTACGCCGATAAGATGGCTCCGAAACGTCTGTGATAAGTTGCCAGCAGTAATCAGTAAGCATGTTGGTCACTGATTTCCCTTTATAACGCCTTTCCATTTCTAAAATGTCTTCGTGGAACCTTTCGCCATGTTCATCACTGACGTCACCCAAGCTCGGTGAAGAATCACTATGTTTAACAGATCGCATGGCTGACTGCAAGTTTGGATACTGAAGAGAATGCTTATTTTTTTAAGTGAAACCAGATATATTGACCATACAGAAATAAGTCAGTGATGTGGTCCGTAGGTTCCCTCCACAACACTGGAATGACAAATGGCATGCACGAATGCGAACCTTTTAACCACTCTATTAAAATCCTTTGGCAGTTTGTACAGCAAAAATTGAGGGCCCAATATTTATCAGTATCTCCAAATTTACTATAGTTCCTAAAATATAAATTGTACACCTTTATAACTAGTTCTGCGCTGAGATTTTGTACAATATTCTCCACATACGTAACAGAATACATTAGGACAATTCTTACAGTGGCGAGACATTGCAAAATTATAAAAAACACTAAAACTTATGCATTAAAATATATTATAGTAGATTGTTTTAATTAAATGTTTTTATAATGATATACAATAATGCAGATATCGACACTTCACAATCACAATGATGTAATGTAAGACGAACTGCACAGAACGAGGTATTACAAGCCATTACTTCACATATTTGACAGTGGCAATCAGGAAATTTTGTATACCTGTGTATTCCTGACGGTTTAACAATCCCTAAGAGTAATAAAACCGCGCAAAAGAAAAAGAAGGGTGACCAAATTGAGAGACAATAGCGCCTGCGACTCTCATGGAAATGATCATTTCTGCTAAAGTTGTCGTCGAAATATCTGACTCCGGTTAGATGATTGGAAAAAACTAATATCATTTTCGTCTTCTGCGAGTCCGAAAACATAGTTATTGATACATTTCGAGCCTGTGAGTAATTCTTTGTTGTTGTGTGTTATTCTAACTCATTTTTCACAATTTTGAAGATATCTCTCTTTACATAGTTACCCAAGAAATACAAATATTCAATAACCATTTATGTAGATTAAACAATACAGTCTGATTATAAAGTCCCAGTACATTTTAAAGAAATCGCTTACATATCGTATTTCTGTTACAGCCATTCAAAAGATACAAATATGTTCACCATTGAAGAGCGGATAGAGATTGTTGCTGAGCGTTTAAGAGGCCAGTCGTACGAAGAAGTTAGAGACAGATTCCAAAGGAAACCATCACGGGAGACATGTATCTTGATATGTTGCAACTTTTCTTACAGCCACAGTTACAGCAAGATGGTATCATTGATACAGTGGTGTTGCAACAAGATGGAGCACCACCACACTTTGCTCTGGCTATACGCGGGTATCTCAATGACAGGTTTCCCAAAAGGTGGATTGGAAGGGCATCTCCTCGTATCTGGGCACCTCGTTCCCCAGACCTCGCACCCCTGGACTTTTTTGCTTGGGGGTTCATCAAGCAACAGGTGTACAGAACCAAGTTTCCTAATCTGCAAGTGCTGAAAGAACGCATACGCCAAGCGAGTGAAATGATTACAGAGGATATGTTGGTGCATGTTTTCCGGGCGGCGGTGCGTCGTTGGGATACATGTTTTGAGATTGATGGAGGTTATGTTGAACACTAACTTGATAGTAGAAACTACCTTACAATTTTTGTTTTATTTGTGCCACGTTATCCACAAAATGTACTGGGACTTTATAATCACACTGTATAATATTAATTTACTTTAAAATAAGGACATGTTATGTAAATATTAAAAATTTAATATTAATTTTTTTGTGTAGATAACATTTCTGGAATTTTATGAGGTTCTACTGTTGTGTGCTGAATGTAGTATCTTAAAAGACAAGGAAGAAGCTACAAAAGCAGCTGAGGCAGCAGCCACACCCTCGCGGCCAAGCACAGCTACAGATCTAGAGTCAAAGAGTCGTCAAAGTTCAGCAAAAACTCCAAAAAAGAAGAAAATAACAAAGTAGAACAAGTAAACTACCAGACAATAAAATTATTTCATATATTAAACTGTTTGTTTCACTCGGTGTATCTATTAAATTACATTAAATTCATTTTATCCCCTCAGGGGTCCTCATCTAGGAGATATGTGGATGGCGACCACAAGGTGCCCAAGCTGAGCAAAACATTTCTTCCACTTACTTGTGTTTTGCACTCTTTTAATTTTACTATCTAACCTCTCTTGGTTAATTCTTGTTTTTTCGACCCGACGCTATAGGGCATCCGAGGGCTAGGGAGTCTTTCCTTTCTTCCATTTCTTCTTTCCTTTATTTTCTTTTCTTCTCCAGAAAAGCCTGACCAGAGGCTATAAGATGGCAGCCCCATCACTGGTCTTGCCTTCCTTTGGCCAGCAACCAATCGAAGGGACTATTATTATGCTTTCAAATCTTATATGAGAATTTTCCGGAAGACGCTGGAGGGAAAATTTTCTATAGGATCATAACAGGCCTTGGCCTAATACTTGGAAGGAAGAAGAAATTCATTTTATATATAAAATATGGGGAATACTACTTGTATTATGTAATGTTCATAGTTAAATATGGGAAATAACATTATGAGGTTCTTAATTCGTAAATTAATGAGTCATTTTTTAACATCTTACCTTATATTTTATGTTTTTTCAAACACGGGAACTAGTTTTCGAGAGAAGGATCTCTCGTTATAATGTCAGTTGAAAATGAGAGAGATCTTTCTCTCGAAAACTAGTTCCCGTGTTTGAATAAACATAAAATATGAGGTAAGATGTTAAAAAATCACTCATTCATTTACGAATTATGTAATGTTACTTGTTCTCTAAATTATGTTGATGATCTCAAATGACAGTGAGATCTGCTGATTTTCATCATTTTCCCTTGAGATTTCCAATAAAGCAATGTTGTTATTCCAAAGTTTTTGCATTCCTCCAGATGGTTCTCGTCTTGTACTGCACTTGGATCTTTGCATAATATGCATTTATTGGTTTAGGCATAGTTAATACTATACAGATTAGTCAAAACTATATTTCATCTTGAAGAAAACTATTGTTTTTCTTGACATGCTTGTCCTATATCTTCTGGTTTTGATAACATATTTATATTGTTTGTATTTGAAGAGAAATATTTTTGCCCAGACTGAGACTGGAACCCAGGACCTTTGGCTTTCTAGGCCAATGCTCTACCATCTGAGCTATTGGGGCGAGTTCTGATCTAGATGCAAATTTTTCTCTTATATATAATATATATATATATATATATATCCATACATCCATAGTAAATGTTAGCAGGTCTTTCACTGCATTTTCATGCTATGTTTTGCAACTTTACTAGGGAATTGTAGGTGTGGTAGCTTCCCGTTGCTTTCCACACCGGTGAAGGATGATGATGATGATGATTGCCATATGATTTTGGGAACCCTTTGGGCCTTAAAATTTTCCTGACATTTGTCTTACAGGTGAGGAAAAACCCCGATAAAAACTGCCCTGACTGGGGATCGAACCCGGGCCCGCTGCGCGACAAGGCAGCACGCTACCTCGAGACCACAGCGGTGGACATATATATAATATAAATATATAATATATAAAGAAAAATCTGCATCTAGATCGAAACTCACCCTGATAGCTCAGATAGTAGAGCATTGGCCTAGAAAGCCAAACGTCCCAGGTTCGAGTCTCAGTCTGGGCGAAAATTTTTCTCTTCGAATATAATTTATCCTTCAATCAGAAGTGTTAAATTAATAATTCTTTCTTCTCCTTCCTTCCAAGTATTAGGCCAAGGCCTGTTACGATCCTATAGAAAATTTTCCCTTCAGCGTTTCATCCTCTTGGTATATGATTATAAACCATTTTGGGGATCCGATGAGTTCAAATTGGATCCCCAAAGCAGTTTATAAATTAATAATAAAAACATCAATATATTATGATCTTGTAGAAGATTTCCCCCTTTATTTACATTACAATTGAAACTTAACTCGGAAGAAGTATAGTAGAAAGTGAAATTTGTTGGTACAATGAATCATATAACACTATGTTACATTCTTCTATTATGTTTTACTTCATCCATTTTGTATGCTAAAGTTAACTGTTGGCCCAAGAATATTTGTTATGTAATGTAACAATTAAAACTTTAACCTAAGAACTTCACCCAAACTACGTAAATATGATACAATGGCTATTTTCAAAGAGAAAACTGATGCCATTTATTATCTATTACATAGCCATCATTCATGTATGAAAATATAAGATCATGCAAAATTGTAGATTTTTATGAAAGCAAGTAAAAATGAAAAAGAAAATATGCAGCCAGTGTTCAGAGCATGTGTCATTGAAGTATCTGAGTACAACATCCATTATGAACAATAGTAATATCTCAGAGTAAATCATAAAGCTACTTCTTCATTCAACCAAGACCCTAAGAGTCGCATGCAAATACATTAGTCTCTACTCAAATTACTTCCAATCACTGGTGAGCTGACTCACCGTGAGCAAGTGCAAAGATCGAATTAGCTACCCACAAACTGGTCATGCATGAAAGCCGTCGTTTTCATAATATTGGCAAGAAATTACCCAGAATTCTCAGCGATAAAACCACTTCCGTTATTTTCGTCTGCTATAGAGGAACGCATTTACGCTTGCGTCCCGCAAATAATACCGTATACAACGATGTCTGCATCGTGCAATATTACGCCGATTCTCCTGTTCTTCCAGTTGAATTCTTTGGTAGACTCTATCAAATTCCTCTTCTCCGCGTATACCGAAAACACAATCGAAGTCTTCAGGTCCGACATCTTGGATAAAGCGGCAAGGTTTCAAACTACATCGGTTACCATTGGTTCCCTTTGGGATTCTCACGATAAGTTTTCTATCTTAAGCTATGATCTTAAGTTACCTCGTCAGGTAGCTTACAATTATTATTGCATCAATAGATTTCTGAGTAAGCAAAATCATATTAGGATAAAACTTCCTCAGCCGAGAATGCCTTTTACGGTCTAATGCATTCAAAGATTCGACCCTTAGGCCTGTTACGATCTCACTGATAAATATTGTATCCAACGTTTCCTTGGATGGCCCAGTGATCTCTTCCCTGTTGAACAATAATGAAGCATGGCCTTGGGAACTCTATCTGAACTCATTCGTCGTAAATGATTCATCCAGTTGTTCTGGTATCTACGTAAGTATGCAATGATCAGTTCTAAACTTAGTTCCTTTAAGATATCATGATTGCATTTATGATCCCATTTGGTATATCCTGCTGTATATCTCATGAATTTCATTTCACTATAAGTTAACCTGCTCTCCTCTCCTTTCCTCAAAGTCCATGCCTCACTGCCGTAGCAAAGTTCAGGTCTTGCTAAGGTTTTGTATAACTGTACTCTGAATCTTACACAATATCTATGACTAGAGCATGGAACTCTAGTCATGTCAGGGACTGTCAATCGCTATCATTATTTAAATCCAAATTAACTGATATCTTAAGTTCGACAAAATGAAAACATTAACTGCATAACAACTATATAGAGCATTCCATTAATAATCATCTAGGAAGCTACTTACTTTATTTTATATCATTTTAATTGTATTATATTCTATATTTTTGTTAGTATTAGCTAGTATTAGATCACATCATCATTGTATTTTGTTTAGTCTGTATTTTAATAATATCTTAAAATTGTAATATGTACATAATTTTTGTATAATTTTACTATTTGCTGATTGAGTGGAAGGGAAGGCCTTAACTCTGCCAGCTAAAATAAAGCATTATTATTATTATTACTCTGGTATCTATCTGGACTAGCAAAGGTTTCATTACTGAATTTATTTTTCCCATGGTTTTATTAAAATTAATAATTTTATTTGCTATGTCTACTTCATCCAAATATGTTAATGTATATTTGAAGAGAAAATTTTTGCCTAGACCGGGACTCGAACCCGGGACCCTTGGCTTTCCGGGCCAAGTGCTCTACCAAATGAGCTACCGAGGCGAGTTACGATCTAGATGCAAATTTTTCTCTTATGTATGTTGTAATTCCCTCGCGCCAAATGCTTTGAAACCATAGCTTCTATCTTTGCAAATGGCGGCTACTTAGTTAAGAAGACATTTATTGGGAATTTAACACTACTTTATAAAGCCAGTAGGGCTTCTATTGACGATTTTATTATTAATTTAACACTTCTCATTGAAGGATAAATTATATTTGAAGAGAAAAATTTACAACGTACATAAGAGAAAAATTTGCATCTAGATCGTAACTCGCCTCAGTAGCTCAGTTGGTAGAGCACTTGGCCCGGAAAGCCAAGTGTCCCGGGTTCGAGTCCCGGTCTAGGCGAAAATTTTTCTCTTCAAATATAATTTATCCTTCAATGAGAAGTGTTAAATTAATAATAAAATCGTCAATGTTAATGTATATCCATCCAAGATAGGTAAATGAATTCAGTCTTTCCTGTATTTTTTAATTCATACAAATTTTGCTATGTACAGGATATTTTCCTTGCAAATCATAAAGCAATCTGGCAATTCTAACTCTGTGACTTGGCTAATCAATACAACTGTACAAACAATGATTTGTGTGTTTGATGTTTTGTAACCTAGCAACCTACTAGCTAGGTATTAAATTAACTTCAAAATAACAATGGAAAAATGTTTATAAATGAACAATATTATTGCATTTGGAAATTTGTTTACTTATAAGCTATGTTTTACGACTTTATAAAGTTTTAACAGGTATTGAATTGAAATATGTTTTCTGTTTTTCTCGTACAATTGGTTTAAGAATAAATATATTCAAAATCACTTTAAAATGCCATCAACTCATTACTTATATGCAACAAATACCTATCATCCAAGAGTTCAAGTCACAGATTGGTAAGTAAAACTTAATCTTCTTTTAAATGTAACAAAAATAATTCAATACTAAGAGGAAAAGAATAATATTTTCTCTTAAATTTTAATAGTAGAAAGCATTGCATTTATCCAGGCTACTATTACTACACAGCAGGACACCGCTTTAGGGGATAGATTCTGAAGCAGAGCCTACCCTAATTTTGAGAACAAATCTGAACAATGTTCTTCAATTGAGGTGGTTAGAAGCAAAGAGTTTAAGTTTATGTTGAGTTATTAAATTAATATTAAGAAGCTAAAGCTGTTACTATGATTGAAATAAGTAAATTAATGTACACAACTAAATTATTGTAATCAAATGGTAAAGAGAAAAATTTATGCCTGAACCAGGAATCGAACCCCGAACCTTCAGCTTTCCGTGCTGATGCTCTATCTATTGAGCTAATTCAGGCTTCCTTCCCATCCAAGCATAAATCCTTCCTTTACCTTACTTTCTTGGTTCCACATTCAATTGCAATGAATCATCATTCACAAATACACAATGAATGACTTCTATCCTTCCGGGAAATTCTTTTTGCAGACGATTTAGCTCTTCTGGCACTTTCCAAAAATGATTTGCAACGATCAATTTATAATTTACAAAAAAATAGGTGCCCAATTTAATATGGAAATATCAATTAACAAAACTAAAATTATGGCATTTCATGGAAAGGATCCCATACAAAGTAAAATCTGTCTCCAGAATAAAATTTTAGAGAGATCTAATCAATTTAAATATCTTGGATATTATCTCTCTATCTGGGATGAAAAAGATATCCCTGAAAAAATTACTAGTTATAATAAAAGTTTAGGAATTATTAATCAAGTTATGAAACCATCCCTTGTACAAAAAAACACCTGATTATGTTTATATAACACTTTGGCTAGACCCAGTGTTAACCTATGGTAGTGAAGCATGGACACTAAAAAGACAACATGAAAGCAGAATAACGGCTTGTGAAATGAGATTCATGCACAGAACAGCGGGTTACACCAGATGGGATTGGAAAAGGAACACCGATATCTTAAAAGAATTGAAGACTACGCCAATTTTGGAATACATTAAACAGTACCACTAAATTGGAAACACCATCTTGAAAGAATGAATTCAAATCGGATCCCCAAAGCTGTTTATAATTATATACCAAGAGGACGAAGATCACTGGGCCGTCCTATGAAACGGTGGAGGGAAAATTTTCTATAGGATCGTAACAGGCCTTGGCCTAATACTTGGAAGGAAGAAGAAGACATGAAGGGACTCTGGATGGGAAGGAAGCCTGAATTAGTCAATGGATAGAGCATCAGCACGGAAAGCTGAAGGTTCGGGGTTCGATTCCCGATTCAGGCATAAATTTTTCTCATTTGATTACAATAATTTAGTTATGTTGAGTTGTTTTTGACTCACCTCATACTTCTTAACTCCCTTGAAGACCTGGGTTTCTTCACTGCATTTGTGACATTCTCAGTGCTGTATCACGTTCACAACTGACATCCACGGCCTCATCTCCTGCAGACTGACCTCCATGCCATCTGATGGCTGACCGACAAACTTCCAAATCAATCCCCTCTCCTTATCACTGGGTGTTTGAAAATTCATAGTTATGTTTTTATTCTTGCATATGTAAATTTTTTCCCAATAGATTTGGAAGTTCGTCAGTCAGCCATCAGATGGCGCAGAGGTCAGTCTGTAGGAGAGGAGGCCATTGGACGTCAGTTATGAATGTGACGTCAGTTGTGAACGTGATACAGCATTGAGAATGTCACAAATGCAGTGATGAAACCTGGGTCTGCAAGGGAGTTAAGAAGTATGAGGTGAGTCAAAAACAACTCAACATAAATTAAAGAAACCTCGTAGTGTTATTTCCTACCTACATAACTTAATAAAAGAGTTTAAGTGTTTTTTTTTGTAAAAACGAGTTTGGTGCATAATTTTATTAAGTAGCAAAGGGATATAAGTGTATGGAGAAGTCGATAAAGTATGATTGCTATAATTTTCAATTACGTTGCAAGGGATAGTGAAGTGCATTTCATAACCTCTCCTATCCAAATCTCATCCTCAACCTGCTCGTGGTGCAACCTGCTATTACAAATGAGGCTCTGAGGACCGAGTACTGGCGGTATAACCACATCACCTTAATGTAGAGGAAATGCTACATTAGTGGGAGCCCCCCATTAATATCCCTCTGGGCCAGTAACCCAATGGGCAAAAAATTTACATTTGCTTTCAAGTCTCAAACATATGATTTTCTTATACAGCTTCATCTTCAAACCTGTTTTTCTCAATACTGTAAAATTTCCACTTGCACCCCCTTGTTTCTAATTGCCTTATTTTTATTGTTCTTTAGATTTTAGACTTATTTTTAGGGATACAATATATGAAACATGATTCTTAAACATTTTTTGATAACTACTTAACTCATGCCACAAATGCTAGTCAATGACCAATCACGTTTCAATTAATTCTGTTTTACACCAATGACAGTCGTGTTTCACCTCACTCTTTATCAGCTCCTGCTTTTGTGATAAAGAAAGCTCCTCCTTTTTAATGTTCTGAACAGGTCAAAGCATTACTTTTCTCCAACAAATACATTGAATATAGCAAATAATGAAAAGATTCCTTGATTTTACTGAGTTGTTTACTAAAAAAATAAATGAATAACCCGTAATGTTGATTATGATATACAGTTTGATGCGTTTCATTATTTCTCCACTTGGGTGCACTCTTACAACATTGCGATCTTATTTGGCAATAAATAATATGATCAAGCAGCAGTGAATGAACATAACCTCACATTTATTAAATTAATATTAAGAAGCTAAAGCTGTTACTGTGATTGAAATAAGTATATTAAAGTACACTACTAAATTATTGTAATCAAATGGTATAGAGAAAAATTTATGCCTGGATGGGAAGGAAGCCTGGATTAGCTCAATGGTTAGAGCATCAGCACGGAAAGCTGAAGGTTCGGGGTTCGATTCCCGGTTCAGGCATAAATTTTTCTCTATACCATTTGATTACAATAATTTAGTAGTGTACTTTAATATACTTATTTCAATCATAGTAACAGCTTTAGCTTCTTAATATTAATTTAATAAATAATGCTATAGCTATGTGGAGTCCCTTCATGTCTTCTTCAGGTAGAAGCCATTCATTGTGTATTTGTGATGATGATTCATAGCATTTGAATGTGGGACCAAGACAGTAAGGTAAAGGAAGGATTTATGCTTGGATGGGAAGGAAGCCTGGATTAGCTCAATGGTTAGAGCATCGGCACGAAAGCTGAAGGTTCGGGGTTCGATTCCCGGTTCAGGCATAAATTTTTCTCTATACCATTTGATTACAATAACCTCACATTTCTGATTTGTTTCAAACATCGCCATTTACATTAAATATATAAATATTTTAAAATAACTATAGTTAAACAATGATTTTGAGTAAACAGCTTAATTTTATTCGTTAAATAGTCCTAACAAATGCCACTCTTGATTTCCAAATTATCGATAAATTCATGACTCACGAAGTGGCATTACTTATGATAAATTGTAGTAAAAATATTTATTAAAATTAATTGTTTCTACTATAAAGGCATCTATATCTACAAGCTCTGCCGAAGGATAATGATCCTTATGATCCACCAGGAGGCAATTACTTTCTTTCTACATACAACCGTATTGGGACACTTCTTGAGAAAACGCCCAAGAGTGAAACTCATGATATGTTGGAACAGATATGGCAGAAGGAAAGATATGAAACTATATACCCTAAAAAACCATTGGTAAACTTTGTATCATATCCTACAACAGAGTAAGTTACATAAAAATAATACTTTTATACCAATTACATATAAAATTTAATTAATAATAAATATTTTTTTGTACTGATGTTTTTATTATTGATTTAAAATTTTTACTGAAAGATAAATTATACTCGAAGAGAAAATTTTTCGCCTAGACCGAGACTCGAACCCGGGACCTTTGGCTTGCCGGGCCAAATGCTCTACCAACTGAGCTACCGAGGCGAGTTACGATATAGACGCAAATTTTCTCTTATATATGTTGTAATTCCCTCTCGCCAAATGCTTTTGAAACCATTGCTTCTATCTTTGCAAATGGCGGCTTCTTAGTTAAGAAAGCTAGTAAGGCTTCTAATGATGTTTTTATTATTGATTTAACATTTCTCACTGAAAGATAATAGATAGAAGCAATGGTTTCAAAAGCATTTGGCGAGAGGGAATTACAACGTATATAAGAGAAAAATTTGCATCTATATCATAACTCGCCTCGGTAGCTCAGTTGGTAAATCATTTGGCCCGGCAAGCCAAAGGTCCCGGGTTCGAGTCTCGGTCTAGGCAAAACATTTTTCTCTTCAAATATAATTTATCTTTCAGTGAGAAATGTTAAATCAATAATAAAATCATCATTAGAAGCCTTACTAGCTTTATAAAGTAATGTTAAATTCCCAATAAATGTCTTCTTAACTAAGAAGCCGCCATTTGCAAAGATAGAAGCAATGGTTTCAAAAGCATTTGGCGAGAGGGAATTACAACGTATATAAGAGAAAAATTTGCGTCTATATCATAACTCGCCTCGGTAGCTCAGTTGGTAGAGCATTTGGCCCGGCAAGCCAAAGGTCCCGGGTTCGAGTCTCGGTCTAGGTGAAAATTTTTCTCTTCAAATATAATTTATTTTTTATACTACTTGAAAATTAATTTTTATATCTAATTCTGTGCTACTTCTACATACATACATACATTCAATGAGTTTATCTTTGATACCACTTTCAACAACCATGTTAAGACTAAAGTCTGTCACACAGGTACTACATAACTAAGCAAATTTCTCATCAAGTCAAATTTGTAGTATGATCTTGCTAAAAATTAACACTTCGAGTCCTGCAGTGGTACTAGTACCACGGCATTTAAATGACACTGAAGCCAGAGAAAATTAAATCCCTCGGCATGCCTGTGCCGGCAGATTTACAGGGGTGTTTTTCTGGTTCAGAAAACACCCCTGTACATCTGCCGGCACAGGCATGCCGAGGGATTTAATTTTTTCCGACTTCAGTATCATTTAAATGTCGTGGTACTAGTACCACTGTCGGACTCAAAGTGTTAAATTATATGATTAAAAGTTATGTTGTAAGAAAACAAACATGATAGCTGCTAGAGTAATTTATAAGTTAAGGTTTTCAAATAAACCTCCACTGGTCAGATTTTGCTAATTTTTTTGAGACTTTTCTTGTTTTATTTACGTGGCATGTAATGAGTTTAATTTAAAAAAAAACTAAAAATGTGGCTACTAATTGATATTTAAATTTTTGGCTCAGGAACATCCCTATTACATACAACATTCTTAAGCCACTGTTGCACTACACACTTTTACCATTTGTAATAACTTTTGTACCATTTTAAACATTTTGGAACAATTGTATAAACATCCATTACGATGTTTTTATTATTAATTTAACATTTTTCACTGAAAGATAAATTATATTTGAAGAGAAAAATGTTTGCATAGACCGAGATTCGAACCCGGGACCTTTGGCTTGCCGGGCCAAATGCTCTACCAACTGAGCTACCAAGGCGAGTTGCGATGTAGACACAAATTTTTCTCTTATATACATTGTAATTCCCTCTCACCAAATGCTTTTGAAACCATTGCTTCTATCTTTGCAAATGGCGACTTCTTAGTTAAGAAGACATTTATTGGGAATTTAACATTACTTTATAAAGCTAGTAAGGCTTCTAATGATGTTTTTATTATTAATTTAACATTTCTCACTGAAAGATAAATTATATTTGAAGAGAAAAATTTTTTCTCTTCAAATATCCCTTACGATTTTTAAATATTTATATAATTACGTGAATATTGTGAATCGAGTTTTACAGACCACGAATGTTTAATGTGACACGCTAGATGGATCTCCAATCGGTGTTACCAACATTTGCAATTAATTCCAACCCATATTTCAAGAAATTAACTTCATTTTGTTAGATTCTGATGGGACAAGTTAGTGTACGTAAGATTAGTTTATAGTTTATTAAATAATATGCTTGTAACTTGTTTTGTTAGGTTAGGAAATGAGAAGTTAGTTTATTTCGATTTTTTATAAACGTTTGGGAATTTTTTCTGCCAGTTGGGCACTCCAATTTCAGAGCCATCTAATGGAAGCTACATTAAGCATTAGAGCAACTTGAGCATGCTCACTGTGATTCTGTAAAACTTTGAAGAATTCATGATCGACAAATAATAGACTTTTACCGAAACGTTCACACATACTTGGCAAGTGTCCAAATGGCATGATATACAATGCAGGGGTGATATTTTTAACATTTTGCATAACTAATCATACTAGGAATCAATGCATTACCTTTTGTTAGCTTTAGACAGATTTTTGTAAAATGCATTTTCACTATATTTTTATGTAAAAAATGGAATGAAATACACAATAAATTCGATTAATTCGTTTTTTTTTTTTAATTTATGCTCTCAAAATTAGTTTTCCATTTAATTCTAAAAACTAAACTCCATGGCGTGACAGGCCTAGAAGGCCCTTGGCCTACCAGCTGGCTGCTGGTCTCACATATATATGTGTTAACACAGAGTTAGATGATCATCCTACCAGTGCAGGGATGACATGTGGTCAGCATGTCAGGTCCCCCAGCTGTTATAGCTGGTCTTCTCAAGTTGGAGTCACTACTTATTGTAGCTACCCAAATTCTCCATGATGCTGGGTAGGCACCGGTCCCATATTGGCTGAAATTCCTTGGAAAAAATTTCTTCCTAAGGTGACCCAAACCAGTACAAGTCCTGTAACTATGCGCCAAGGACTCTTGCATTAACCACTCGGCTATGTCACGAGACCTATTTAGAAATGAATTTAACCAACTTATTTAACTCTTCACTGGTCGCGTGGGGGATACCATTCCTTAATATTTTTTTAATACTATGTGTTCAATTAATAAGATTTGGATGTACATGGTAAACTTTTTATTTGCATAAAATGATTTTGTATTTTATATCTTCATTTCATTTTTGGTCTTTTACCACACATCACAACAATAATTGGGCCAGTATACATATTATCGCCTCACTTATGAAGGTTGTCCGTTTATATAAAAGCAGGTGCAGCAGCAATACTTGACAATGATTAACATTCACGTGGCAGTAGTCGGCATCTTTGTATTTCTTCTTCTTCTTCTTCCTTCCAAGTATTAGGCCAAGGCCTGTTACGATCCTATAGAAAATTTTCCCTCCAGCGCTTCCAGGAAATTCTCGTATAAGACTTGAAAGCATAATAATAGTCCCTTCGATTGGTTGCTGGCCAAAGGAAGGCAAGACCAGTGATGGGGCTGCCATCTTATAGCCTCTGGTCAGGCTTTCTGGAGAAGAAAAGAAAATAAAGAAAAGAAGAAATGGAAGAAAGGAAAGACTCCCTAGCCCTCGGATGCCCTAATAGCATCGGGGTCAAAAAAAACAAGAGTTAACCAAGAAAGGTTAGATAGTCAAGTTAAAAGAGTTAATTATATATAACAGCTGCGGGGAAACAAAGCAAACCACTGGACAACCATCATAGTGAGGCTATAATACCAGAGCAGTATAAAATAAAATTATGGATTTTAAACTCGATATATTTTGTTGTAGGCCTATAACTTTTTATGATATTGTCAAATTTGTTTTATGAACACAGAAAATTTGAATACAAGACTAATATATTAAATGCTATAAACAAACTTGAACATTCCAAAAATGTTTTTAGAAATTCTTGGGGTTTTCATCACATTCTTGAGTGAATATTATATACTACTCAAAAAAATTAGAGGAACACATGTTTAAACCGAAGCCACAAAATTAATATTAAAATAATTAAATTTTTTATCTTTTTAATAATGACTGGATATTGTCAAAGTTGTGCAAAGCTTATATTTTAAATAAAAATAATGATTAAATAATGATTAATGAAGGAGGTACAATGAGCGATAATCGATAATACATTAGAAATTAATCAAGGAGTCAGACAAGGATGTCCGCTATCTCCTGCACTGTTTAGTATATACATAGACGAGTCATTGTACAATGGCAATCAAGTTTACCACAGATTTTAAAGTTGACAATACAATTCTAAATACAATATGGTAATGGTGAAATTAAATGTTTCTTACCTCTCCTCATATAAATCTTCTAAGTAGATCGCGATTTCGAGATAACAGTCTCATCTAATTACAATATGATAATATTGTTTGCAGACGATCAGACAATCCTTAGCTCTTCAGAAGACAATTTACAAATAGCAGCACATAAATTAAATGAAATAGCAAATAAATTCAATATGACAATCTCTGAAAGTAAATCGAAAGTAATGACATTCAAAGGGAAAGGCCATATGAGGTGTAAAATCATCATTAATAACAGTACAATACAACAGGTGAACAATTTCAATTATTTAGGATGCAATGTATCATACTGCCAGAAGGAAGATATTAATATTAAATTAAACAAATTTTATATAATGTGTGGCACTATAAAAAGTTATAATTACTATTGGATTTACTTAATATCTGATGTCAAATCAAACATTTGTTATGCTGTATTCACGTAGACTTCGGCCGGAGTTGCTATGATGATCTTGAAGAAGATTTTCGGGCTGTAGGCCGTGGTCATGAGGCTTGTAGTTCCCCGACGTTTCGCCAGAGACTGCATCTGGCATCCTCAAGGGTTGTCTTGAGATTGGCGGTGAACATATAAATAGGACAGACAGCGGACAGAATTGCCAGTCTCAAGACAACCCTTGAGGATGCCAGACGCACTCTCTGGCAAAACGTCGGGGAACTACAAGCCTCACGACCACGGCCTACGGCCCGAAAATCTTCTTCAAGATAATTTGTTATGCTATTTTTCAATGCAACAGATGTCCTGCCAGAAGAGTTCATTATGCAGAAGCAAAGATACCACAGTTATCTAAAGATGATGAAATTATGGATTATCGATCTACAATGCAACGTGACTATCAGCCAATAAACCCTCAACCACTTAAACCTGTAAGTTTTCTACCAAATATTTTTGTTATATTTCTACTCAAACAAGTATTTAGTATTGTTTATTTTTTATTATTTCACTCACCTCATACTTCATAACTTCTTGCAGACCTAGGTTTCATCACAACATTTGTGACATTCTCAATGCTGTGTCACGTTCACAACTGACGTCCAATGGCCTTCTATCCTGCAGACTGACCTCCGTGCCATCTGATGGCTGACCGACGAATTTCCTAATCAGTCCTCTCTCCTTATAACCGGGTATTTCAAAATTCATAGTTGTATTTTCATTCTTGCATATGTAAATACAACTATGAATTTTGAAATACCCTGTTATAAGGAGAGAGGACTCATTAGGAAATTCGTCGGTCAGCCATCTGATGGCGCGGAGGTCAGTCTGCAGGATAGAAGGCCGTTGGACGTCAGTTGTGAACGTGACACAGTATTGAGAATGTCACAAATGTTGTGATGAAACCTAGGTCTGCAAGAAGTTATGAAGTATGAGGTGAGTGAAATAATAAAAAATAAACAATACTAAAAAACCTCATAGTGTTATTTCCTAATACATAACTTAATTAAGTATTTATTATATTTAAATTAATATTGGGAAGTAAACATTATGAGGTTATATCAATAATATTGAGTGGAGAACATATTTTTAACGACTCGCCTCATATAATTTCAAATTTCTTTGATACTGGCAGTTTCAGACAATATCTCGTCCCTGAGTGGAAGCCATGACTGAAGAGGGATAAGATATTGTCTGAAACCGCTGGTATCAAAGAAATTTGAAATTATATGAGATGAGTCATTAAAAATATGTTCTCCACTCAATATGGTTGGTTGGTTGGTATCTAATGTCGAGCACTTGATAATGAAATCATTCGCTCTCTTGCACTCCAATATTTAGCAGAAAGGCTGGTCTCTTCTACAAAAGCTGGACAACGGAGGAGATGGTTTCTTTCCATGTCTTCATTTAAATTGCAAAAAGGGCATTTAGGTGAATCTGTTATGCCAATTCTGTGTAGGTGTTTATTCAAGCAGTCATGTCCCGTTAGCAGTCTGAATGTTGCTACTGCAGATTTTCTTTGTAATGTAGTACTGTCATAAGCTTGTAGATTTTCCCATTCCTTTCCAGATGTTTTGGTGGTGTATTCTTCTCTAAGTTTATTGATGTATTTATTTGAGATAATTCTTTTGATAGAGTGAAAGGAAACTGGAGCAGAAGTTGGGTTTGAAACAATTTTGCTACCCTTCTTGGCTAGAAAATCGGCTATTTCATTGCCTGTCACTCCACAATGGGCCGGAATCCATTGAAGTACAACTTTTTTATGTAGACGGGATAAATGTTTTATCATTTTGTGACATTCGATAATTTTGATGCTTTTGGGTGTTGTGTCTCGTGTTATAGCAAGAATGGCTGCTTTGGAGTCACATAGAATTACAACTTTTGTAAATTACACTCAATATTATTTATTATTCTACCAGTTATATTATATGGATGCGAAACATAGACTCTTACTTTATGGGAGGAAAAGAGATTACGAGTATTTGAGAGATGAACAGACAGGTGAATAAAAAGACTACATAACAGTGAACTACATAGTCTTTATAGGAAGCCAGATATAATAAGAACAGTTAAGTCTCGTAGACTGCGATGGGTAGGACATGTGGCACAAATGGGGAATGAAAGACGTGCATGGAAGCTTCTTGTAGGAAAACCAGAGAGAAAACGCCCAGTTGGTAGACCAAGAATGAGATGGGAGAATAACATTAACTATGATTTGAGGGAAGTAGGTTATACAGGGGATGACTGGAAAACATTAGCTCAGGATAGGGATGTATGGAGAGCTCATATCCGTGTGACTATGAACCTACGGGTTCGATAGTGCCGGTTAGTTAGTTAGTTCTACTCAAAGAAGGAGAATTCATGGAATTTAAAAAAATACATGGCAATATTTGAGCATTAAGTTCATCATACTAGCTCAAGTAGTAGCATGCTGCTTTCTGACTAGTGGGTCCAGGTTTATTCCCATTGGGGTTGAAAATTTTTAATCTTGGGACTAGGAGGGATGGAGTATAATTTTTAATCACTAAATAATACAGCAAAAGCCTGAATTAAATTTCAAATTCCTCTACAGTACATGTTGAGAAGGCTTATGATAGATACTGTTTGGGTTTTAGACTCACCTCATATTTTTTTATTTTTCTTGCAGACTAGTTTCTTCACACTTGTCAATGCCTCTGAATTTGGAGTTGTCGATCCTGTAGGTTGATTTCCGCTCCCTCTGCTTTGGCAGAGCGATGAACTTCCAAATCATTTTTTTTTTCTTTTTTTCCCCAGGAATTTCGAAATTCATAGTTTTCTCCATATTCTTGTGGACGTAAATTTTTTCCCAAATTGTGAGTTCCTTAGATTTTAATTCCCTAATTACTGAAACAGTTAGATAAATCAGAGGTCTGGAGTTTGAGTTCCGATTTGATAGTTGATTTTTTTTCTAAAATAAAACTATGTCCAAGTCTGGAAAGTGTTAGTATAACATCAAAATATGAAGCTTTAGCATTTAAAAGTAATGTATAAATTTAATATATAAAAATTAATGTTTGTTTGTTTGTTCGTACTTTATGTGCGCCCATACTGTTGATCTGATTGTGATGGGGCTTTTTGCAAAATGTTCAGAAGATTCCCGGGATTAACATAAGCTATAAGAGAGTTGGGATACTCAACTCCTACACCCTTAAAAAATAGTCCTTTGTAGTGCAAAACGTCAAAACAAGTAGCTTTTTGGACGCTTAAATGGCTAACGCTGCCTAAACCATAACAAATACACAAAATTAATGTACACAGAATTGAATATCTCAAAAAGCTCTACAAAAAAGCCCGCGACAGCATATGTTTATCTCTTACGGATAACTCACATTAACGATTTTTGTCTTTCATTGATGCCAACAAGATCGAGACAAGTACGTAGATTCCTGTGCAAGCATAGCAGCACATGGCGGTATTCTTTTACGGATAACTCACAATAACGAATTTTGTCTTTCAGCTCAATTATGCCAAGAATGATCGGGATAAGTAGATTCCCTGACAACACCAGGTAATTAGCACGGGGAATCTTAAAATAAATGCGATATACATGTATAATTATTTTTCAAATTACTTATTCAACTAATCAAAAAGAGTACTTTAATTTTGGCCTTTCAGCTCATGTATGCCAAGAAGATCGGGATGAGTAGATTCCCGGACAACGCCGGGTAAACAGAACGGGGTATCTAAAAATAATTACGACATTAATGTTTCGTCTCACTTATTTAACTAAAAATAGAACACATTAATTTTGGTATCTCAGCTCATTTATGTCAAGAAGACAAAGATAAGTAGATTCCTCGTGCAACACCGGGTAATCTTAAAAATATAAATTTATAATTATTTTTCCTCTTACTTATTCAACAAAACATAAAAGCACATTCATTTTCATTTATTTAGGCGAAGCAGCACATGCTGGGTATTTGCAAGTTCTCAATAAAAATACTTCTGAATATAAGTTGACAGATGGCTTTGCTGGTAGCAACGGCTATCGGTCTTCGAATGAAAGAGAATTTTATATAAGAGGAATGAATTGTTGATGTTTGTATCGGTGCTTGAGTGGTGCAACTGGTATCATAATGATGCATAGAGTTAGAGATCCAATATTCATGCATTAATTTTTCTAAGGCCAACATGCACACACTATTGAGTAACACTAAGAAATTAGGACTGGAAGTAAATATCAGTAAAACTAAATATATGGTCGCACGTAGAAATTCAGTATATAATGGAAATGGACAGCTAATGGCAAATGAGGAAAATTTTGAGGAAGTGGCTGAATTCAAATACCTAGGAACAATAATCACAAATAGGAATGACATGCACAAAGAAATTAAACATATGCCCAATTCGGGAAATGCATGCTATTATGCATTGCAGAGACTTTTGATGTCCCAACTCCTTTCAAAAAACGTTAAGCTGAAAATATACAAAACTATTATTCTACCAGTTATATTATATGGGTGTGAAACATGGACTCTTACTTTAAGGGAGGAAAGGAGATTACGAGTATTTGAGAATAAAGTTCTTAGAAAAATTTTTGGATCAAAGAGAGATGAACAGACAGGTGAATGGAGAAGACTACATAACAGTGAACTACATGGTCTTTATAGGAAGCCAGATATAATAAGAACAGTCTATGAGCAGCAAAATAAATTAAAAATGCGTTTTTCGATCTCTGCACTGCGCGACCACAGGTCGTCATACGATTTTAGTGCTTAAGAACATCATGCGACCTCAGCTCGTCATCCGATTTAAATGGGTTAATAGTGAGTGGAGAACATATTTTTAACAACTCACCTCATACAATTTCAAATTTCTTTGATACCGACGGTTTCAGACAACATCTTGTCCCTCTTCAGTCATGACTTCCACTGATGAAATTCTCTGGTTGTCAATTTCTCAACCAAAGATGGCAGCACAAGAGGTGATGTCCCACAGAGTACCAGAGAAGAAAGTGGACAAGCGGCGCTAATGTAGAACGACATCTAAATTTTTTTCGAGTTTTTTCTGGTACTAATATGAAATTCAGCACCGTCTAGTGGTAAAATTATGAATTATAATTATATAACACCATCTGGTGAATAATCATTGAATTGAACTTTTATAGGAATAAATAACATATTAATTAATCCTATATTATGGAATTATTTGTACCCAGCCTCTCAGACCTAAAGATTGTCTTTAATTTTAACAGAAGGGAAGAATGGAAATAAATATAACATGTTAATTTATTTTTTTGATGTTTTTATTATTGATTTAACATTTCTCACTGAAAGATAAATTATATTTGAAGAGAAAAATTTTCGCCTAGACCGAGACTCGAACCCGGGACCCTTGGCTTTCTGGGCCAAGTGCTCTACCAACTGAGCTACTGAGGCAAGTTACGATCTAGACGCAAATTTTTCTCTTATATACGTTGTAATTCCCTATCGCCAAATGCTTTTGAAACCATTGTTTCTATCTTTGCAAATGGCGCCTTCTTAGTTAAGAAGACATTTATTGGGAATTTAACATTACTTTATAAAGCTAGTAAGGCTTCTAATGATGTTTTTATTATTGATTTAACATTTCTCACTGAAAGATAAATTATATTTGAAGAGAAAAATTTTCGCCTAGACCGAGACTCGAACCCGGGACCCTTGGCTTTCCGGGCCAAGTGCTCAAAGATATCTTTGCAAAGATAGAAACAATGGTTTCAAAAGCATTTGGCGATAGGGAATTACAACGTATATAAGAGAAAAATTTGCATCTAGATCGTAACTCGCCTCGGTAGCTCAGTTGGTAGAGCACTAAATTAGAACTTTCGCCTTACAATAATTTTCTTTTTTTTATTCTAGCTCTCAATTCAGGAATGGGATCCTATTGTGCATCGAATGTGTCTCTCTGAATTTAACGATGGAGCTTCAAAAAGACGACGTGGTGTCAATACATTTTTTGATGACAATCTCTCAGATTTTTATAAGATGAAAGAATTGAGAAAATGGAGGTATGCATCGTATGATCCAGGAGTTGGAAAATACACCCATGAAAAATGTGACCATAAACTATCTTACTAAGGACAAAATTCTTATACTCTGTAAGGAATCAATTTTTTAATGCAGGCTTCAGAAGAAATTATTTTATCCCAAAAATATAACAAGAGTACCAAAATTCTTTATTAATTAACAATATACATACAGATTAGTCTTTTATCTCGAACGGTCACGAAAATAAACTGTCATTCTCAGCATATCGTGTGAAATATTTACAATCGAGCAAAATCACAGTGGAATAATTGCATTGATTACTTACCTGCCAACACCCTGACCTTTCAATCTATCGTCCTGGTACCCGAATAATTCAATATAAACAGATTTAACGCTATTAATTACCTGTGCTAACTCTTTTAAGAGCAAAGATAGAAATTTTTTATAATATATATAGTCCCTGTAACTCCAAAAAGGAGCCAAGAATAAAATATCTTTATATTACCAATATAAATTAAGCACAGGCATAAAAATATAAACAAATTTTGAAGCTAATTTATAGTTTTACGATTCCTTTCAACAAAATTATTCCTAATCTGCACTCCTGTTTAGTAGCACTTCAAATACTGATATTTAAAATGCACTGGAGTAGATTAATTCAATTATTGCAACAAATATTATGCACCAGAAATTATTCATTGGCTATGGAATTTTTTGTTGGAGATTTTGGCATGATCTAACAAGAGATCGCAAGGTTTAAATGGTTCTCCATAGTCCTTCTGATATTGCAGCATTTTTTCCACTAAATTGGCAGCACCATATTGATCAACCCAACGGAAGGGGCCTCCTGTGAATGGTGGGAAGCCCAAACCAAATACTGCACCAATATCTCCTTCGAGCTGAAAATAGAAAAACAGAATTCATGTACATCAACTGATGGTCCGAGCTTAAAAAAAAATGTTTTCATTTTACAACTGCGCTCTTCTTTTCTCTAATTTTTATCAGTTTATAAATATTATCAAATTATATTTAAATCGGGAGGTAAACATTATGAGGTTATATCATTAATAGTGAGTGGAGAACATATTTTAATCGACTCACCTCAGTCGATTAAAATATGTTCTCCACTCACTATTAATTATCAAATTAACCCAGTGTTCAGCAATGAGTGAACATAGTATTTATGATTTTATTATTAATTTAACATTTCTCATTGAAGGATAAATTATATTTGAAGAGAAAAATTTTCGCCTAGACCGGGACTCGAACCCGGGACCCTTGGCTTTCTGGGCCAAGTGCTCTACCAACTGAGCTACCGAGGCGAGTTACGATCTAGACGCAAATTTTTCTCTTATGTACATTGTAATTCCCTCGCGCCAAATGCTTGAAACCATAGCTTCTATCTTTGCAAATGGCGGCTTCTTACTTAAGAAGACATTTATTGGGAATTTAACACTACTTTTTAAAGCCAGTAGGGCTTCTATTAATGATTTTATTATTAATTTAACATTTCTCATTGAATGATAAATTATATTTGGAGAAAAAAAAATAGAACATAGTATTTATTTGAAATTAAAAATATACGACTGAATTTGGATTTAAACCCAATGTCTATGGTTCTGTACACCAGCGCTCTAAACCAATGAGCTACCTGGCTCCCAATTCAAAAGCATATTTTTTCTCCTATAAGAAAGGAACTAAATATTTTCAAACTTACAGACCAAATACTTAAATATAGGAATGACTGGAAAGAACATATTGATAGAATGCCAGAAGGAAGCTTTCCAAAATTATTGCTAAATTATAAACCGCATGGAAGGAGAAATGTTGGACGCCCACACAGAAGATGGTCTGAACAATTTTAACAATTCTAGCTTTCATGAAACCAGAACCAGCCAACAGGCTTAATCCCTGGATGATGATGATTATTTTTCTCCTTTATACGGTCTTGAGGTAGCAAGCTCCCTTGTCATGCAGCAGGCCCGGGTTCGTTTCCCGATTGGGACAGGCTCCTGGGTGAGATATTTTTCAGGGTTTTTCCTCACCTATAAGACAAATGTCAGGAAGCTTAGGGCCCAACGGTTCCTGAAAATCATCCAGCCATCATCATCATCATCATCCTTCACCGGTGTGGAAAGCAATGGGAAGCTACCACACCTGTAATTCCCTAGTAAAGCTGCATAGCATAGCATGAAAATGCTATGATTGCAGGAAAGACCTGACCTGGGACAGAAATACTATGGAATGGAATATGAAATCCCATGTGGCCAATACTATGAACTTTTTGTTCTACATGCCGTCCAGCGGCTTCTTTAACAAGAAGACTTTTGGGAATTAATACCATTTACAGCCAGTGAAGCTTATTTTCAATCTTACATATCAAATTTGCTTATTTTCAATCTTACATATCAAATTTGTCACTTCTCACCGAAAGACAAGTTTTATTTGAAGAGAGAAATAGTATTTATTTTTTTCAAACAAAACAATAGTTCAACTTGATTCCTATCTTTAAATCAGAATGTCCACTTTCTACCTGTAAACTGGTAGATAAATGGGTTATCTGTTGTTAAAAGTATATTACTTTTGCATCCACATCATGTAAGTATAGTCTTTGCAAATTTAATGTAATGCTTTTATATTATTATTATTATCATTGTGATGCATCGTAATAATGACGCTTGAATTTCACTGGCGAAGATGAGAATAGTGGTCTCACATTGGTAAAAATAAATTCATGAGTCGCCAATTCACAAGTCAAAAGACCTGCGCAGATCGTTAAAATTTTTAGGCTCCCATTCCAGAGATCTCAATGAGCCTCTGCTTCCCCTTTCAAGAAACACTGATGGTCAGAAATTTCCATATTGGAAAGGTCTGTATCATAAGCCTAGAAAGTTCCCTACCCGCCCTATATAATGAGTGAAGGCAGGAAGCAGGCAGTCGTGTTATGACAGCGATAAGTGAGCTGAGAGAGAGTACAAATTGTAGAAAGTGGACTTGTTCAAGACTGTAAAATAATTGATTACTAGATAAACTTTAAATCAAGATTAATTATTAGTGCAAACTGTGAGTGAACTGTCACTGACAGCTCATAGAATTAAATAAAGTTATTGTAAAGTATTACATGATCACCTGTGTTGATTATTTATGCCAAATCTATGTGAAGACAATCCCATGACCTAGTGGTGACATTATTATTGCTGCTGTTATAGATGTCTGCGTGGCCATTAAGCTCTGGGTTTGATAATGTCAGTGAATTAGTTAT
Source organism: Diploptera punctata (assembly GCA_030220185.1). Classification (NCBI taxonomy): domain Eukaryota; kingdom Metazoa; phylum Arthropoda; class Insecta; order Blattodea; family Blaberidae; genus Diploptera; species Diploptera punctata. The sequence continues at coordinate 1,407,019 of JASPKZ010001215.1, read as the reverse complement.
AACTGTTATTAAAGCATCATTCAACCCAATTGTATAAGGTAATTGACATTTAGAACAAAGTTAAAAATGCAGTTCATAGGTGTTAAATAAAGTGCTATATTGTAATCAAATGGTAAAGAGAAAAATTTATGCCTGAACTGGGAATCGAACCCTGAACCTTCAGCTTTCCGTGCTGATGCACTTAACCATTGAGCTAATACAGGCTTCCTTCCCATCCAAGCATAAATCCTTCCTTTACATTTACCCAAGTCAATACTTACTGATGAACATGGATAGAAGAAATTATATGAAAAAATATCAATATTTGTAAATGGATTAATTATATTTAAGTCAACGCAAATATAATTAAAATAAGTCCACTGCTGTGGTCTCGGGGTAGCGTGCTGCCTTGTCACGCAGCGGGCCTGGGTTCGATCCCCAGCCGGGACAGTTTTTCTGGGTGAGGTTTTTATTGGGGTTTTTCCTCACCTGCAAGACAAATGTCAGGAAAACTTTAAGGCCCAAATGGTCATCATCATTCATATTCATCTTAGGTTAAGCTTAGGATTAGGAACTCTCCTGGTGCACCATTATCATCATCATCACCCATCATATCATCGGGGCAACGTAACCCCGCCTTCCAGGCACCCCAACCTCAGAAGTGGGTTACAAGTACGCCATGCCAGGAGAGAAACCAGGAATGTCGAAAGACAAACCTGGGGCATTTGGGAAAAAAAAAAAAATTAAAATAAACCTCATAGTGTTATTTCCTACATATATTTAATTAAATTTGTAAACGGAATTCATAGAATACTGATTTCTATTCTGTTAGCAACTCATTTTCCAGACTCTACTATTATTTCATTGTCTGCTGATTTTTTAAAATATCCTGGTGAGGTCAGGAATTTTAAATTTGCCTAAACCTTCTGGTAGCACTATGCCATGGGGTATACTCAGGCTGGCTGACATCTCGTAGCAATTGTATAGAAAGGTGGTAGTCTTAACATCCCACTACCCCAAGAGCCAAAGGCCTGTAGTGTGATCACTTTACCATTTTATTTTGAAATTAATGTGGAAAATATATGAGAATTCAAAATGTTAATGATTTGATATAAAGACACGAACAAAACAATTGTTATAACAACTTATGAATATGAACATTACTCATATAACTGAAGAGAAAATTTTATTATATATGAAAAGGAGGCCTAGGTAGCTCACTTGGATAGAGCATTGACATAGAGAGTCAAAGGTCCTGGGTTCAAATCCCAGTCTAGGTGTATATTTTTCTTTTCAAATATAATTTGTCCATCATTAAGAGGTTTAAAAACAAATAAAATGAACATTAAGACAATTTTATGCCTGAACCAGGGTCTCCAGTTTTGGGGGAACTGTGGAGCTACTTTTAACAGTCATATGACTGAATTGTGTATGAAACTGTCATCAATAGAAACATTGTTCTTAGGCAACGTGGTATTTTATGGGAAATAAGACTTAATACAAGGTAATATATCAATAATTTTATTAACTTCCATTTATTATTTATTTAAGACGAAAACATTAAATATGGATGTTTTTATTATTAATTTAACATTTCTCACTTACTTACTTACTCACTGGCACTATCGAACCCGTAGGTTCATGACCGCACGGACATAAGCTCTCACCCCAGTTGAACCCATGTCCGCATTTTCTTGACGGTTGTATTTTTACGGTGAAAGATCATCACTCTTTCGCCCAAGGTACTTTTTTCATCTGGCTTATCACCTTCGACCAGTCCGGCATGGGTAACCCTATCGGCAGCAATGCTACCGCCGGCATAGCTCTCAGGATCATTTAAGCACGCAAGCCACTCCACCACGACAAGGTAAAGATACCATGGAGGGGTTAACATTTCTCACTGAAAGATAAATTATATTTGAAGAGAAAAATTTTCGCCTAGACCGAGACTCGAACCCGGGACCTTTGGCTTGCCGGGTCAAATGCTCTACCAACTGAGCTACCGAGGCGAGTTGCGATATAGACGCAAATTTTTCTCTTATATACGTTGTAATTCAAAAAGCATTTGGTGATAGGGAATTACAACGTATATAAGAGAAAAATTTTGCATCTATATCGCAACTCGCCTCGGTAGCTCAGTTGGTAGAGCACTTGGCCCGGCAAGCCAAAGGTCCTGGGTTCGAGTCTCGTTCTAGGCAAAAATTTTTCTCTTCAAATATAATTTATCTTTCAGTGAGAAATGTTAAATTAATAATAAAAACATCATTAGAAGCCTTACTAGCTTTATAAAGTAGCGTTAAATTCCCAATATATGTCTTCTTAAGTAAGAAGCCGCCATTTGCAAAGATAGAAGCAACGGTTTCAAAAGCATTTGGTGAGAGGGAATTACAACGTATATAAGAGAAAAATTTGCGTCTATATCGCATCTTGCCTCGGTAGCTCAGTTGGTAGTGCGTTTGGCCCGGCAAGCCAAAGGTCCCAGGTTCAAGTCTCGGTCTAGGCGAAAATTTTTCTCTTTAAATATTAAATATGGACTTTAATATAATAGATTTGGGAATTTTTAACATTATGAGGTTTTATTAATAAGAATCAAATAAATCATGATTTCTTCTTACCTCATACTTCTATGTTTCTTTAAATACAGCACTGCAGTATTAGTGACCCATATTGTCATCATCCTCAGCTGTTTTCACGACTGTCAATTTTTTTTTCCTTTTGCCGGTAATTATCCAAACTGCCATCTGGCGTTCTTTTGAAGGAGTAATTTTCTAAACTGCCATCTGGTGTATTTTTGAAGAACTTTGTAATCAAGCTTGGTTCATCCGGTATCTCGAAGTTCATGGTTCTAGTATGGTTTTTTTGAATATATATATTTTCCCAAACTGTTACATCCAAAGGTTTAGATAGATGTTTTAAAAGTTTTGCTTCTTTTTCAATTCTATGATTCTCTAATAAACTATGTGCTGCTATTGCCGCATAGAAACATAAAAAAAGGAGAAATTGAAAAATCAGCTATAGCAGCACATAGTTTATTAGAGAATCATAGAATTGAAAAAGAAGCAAAACTTTTGAAACATCTAAACCTTTGGATTTAACAGTTTGGGAAAATATATATATTAAAAAAAAACCATACTAGAACCATGAACTTCAACATTCCGTTGTCCAGCTTTTGTAGAAGAGACCAGCCTTTCTGCTAAATATTGGAGTGCAAGAGAGCGAATGATTTCATTATCAAGTGCTCGACATTAGATACCAACCAACCAACCAACATTCCGGACGAACCAAGCTTGATTACAAAGTTCTTCAAAAAATACACCAGATGGCAGTTTGGATAATTACCGGCAAAAGAAAAAATTGACAGTCGTGAAAACAGCTGACGATGGTGACGATGTTCACCGATACTGCAGTGCTGTTTTTAAAAAAAAACATAGAAGTATGAGGTAAGAAGAAACGTGGACTTACCTAATCAGACGTTTACACTTTTTCCGTGCTGTCAATAGATATCCTTTATTTACAATTTCATTATAAGCAGGATTTATACTTTATGATGACTCACCTGTAAATTCTACTGTTATTTTCACCACATCCTTAATGGCTAATGCAGGATATTTTTCACTAAACAGTTTAAAAAAGATCAAACTAATCTGTTTTTCTCTCCGTTTTTTTCAAATACTTTTCTTTCCAATGCATTATAATATTATACAAAAGTGGCCATTTTGAAACAATTGGAATTCCAACATATTCTGCACTGTGCAAGCATAAGAATAACACAATGCTTATTTAGTCTATTAAAATTGTAATTATATATTTTAAAATTCTCTTATATAACTTATACACATATGTGTTAGATAATAAATATTTTTACTTTCTCTATTTTGAGTATTTAGAGGGGAACTATATTTTATTAAATGCTCAAAGGTAAAATCATTATTCAATCAATAAAATGCAGTCATACATCTGCTTTGTTTACATTATTACTGGAACTTAGCTCGAAAGAGGAATAGCCAATATTGCACATTTATTTATTGTAATACAATATTACAATTACTTCTCTCTCTGTCTTTATGGGGTTGCGTAATTCAAAATATAAATCACAAAATGTATATCTCAGATACAACAAAAATATTATGCTAAAAACAACAATAGCTAATGTCAATACTAATAAAATTAATTATTAAAACCGTTGAGGTGGAGAGTCATAAAATAAAATAAGTTAAAATGTTCAAAGTTAAAAATGGGAAACACATTATGAGGTTCTTAATATTTAATTTTAGGAAGTTATATTTTGAGGTTATTTTAATTATATTATTTTTGGTCTGGACATCTTACCTCAATATTAATGTTGATTTGTTCTTGAACATGTTTCAAAACAATTCTGTTTTATCTTCAGCTTTCCCAGACTCAGAACTGAGGTTCTTAATTAATAAATTAATGATGTAAAAATGACTCATTAATTTATTAAGTTAAAATATACCTTCCTAGGTAAGATCCATCGTCCTCAACTTATAAAATTTGTGACAGTCACGACAACACCACGTTACGACCAGCAGCATCTACCATCATAATAGATATTGTAGCTAACAAATACCTGCTGAAGATAGAACGGATGTTCTGAAAGGTTTACAGGCATAAAGAATACAAATTTTATAAGTTGAGGACGACGGATCTTACCGAAGAAGGTATATTTTAACTAATAGCTAATGTACAAAAATAATTATATTAAAAGAATATTAAGAGATTTAATTACTCACTGGATTTGCCAGAATACCATCCTGAAGACATAGAACTGCTTCATTTACAAAACGAGAAACCATTCGAAGCTGAAGATCTTCTGGACTAGTTGAACCTCTAGGTTCAAGTTTGTACTTGGCTAGGATATCCATTGTACCAGCATTCACATCACGGTCTTTGCTTGATCCCTCATACATAAAGCATCCTTTGGATGATTTTCGACCTAGTTTATGAATCAAATAATGTAACATTTTACAGTCTAATTGTTATTTCATCAGTCAACATTATCCAACAAAATTATTTTTGAATGATTTAAAAAAAACCAGGGGTACTCAAAGTATTACTACTAATTTGATGATAATAATAATAATAATAATAATAATAATAATAATAATAATAATAATAATGTCACTCATAAATTCAGTGTACAAATGAAGAAGCAATATAAAACAAAGGGAAGTTATATGAATTGAATTTTATTTTTGCATCTGCTAATCATTTGGTACTTTTTTTTATTTTCATGTAATTCAACTATATTGTTATTTAATTTTAGGAAGTTATATTTTGAGGTTATTTTAATATTCAATAATCAATAAAATTTTCGCCTAGACCGGGACTCGAACCCGGGACCCTTGGCTTTCCGGGCCAAGTGCTCTACCAACTGAGCTACCGAGGCGAGTTACGATCTAGACGCAAATTTTTCTCTTATGTACGTTGTAATTCCCTTGCGCCAAAGTGAAAATTTTTCTCTTCAAATATAATTTATCCTTCAATGAGAAGTGTTAAATTAATAATAAAATCGTCAATAGAAGCCCTACTGGCTATAAAGTAGTGTTAAATTCCCAATAAATGTCTTCTTAACTAAGAAGCCGCCATTTGCAAGATAGAAGCTATGGTTTCAAGCATTTGGCGCAAGGGAATTACAACGTACATAAGAGAAAAATTTGCGTCTAGATCGTAACTCGCCTCGGTAGCTCAGTTGGTAGAGCACTTGGCCCGGAAAGCCAAGGGTCCCGGGTTCGAGTCCCGGTCTAGGCGAAAATTTTTCTCTTCAAATATAATTTATCCTTCAATGAGAAGTGTTAAATTAATAATAAAATCGTAGATAATAGTTAACTTATAATATCACATGCAAAATTATAAATTCTCCAAATTAGCCATTATATCACCTCAAATTTTGTTATAAAATATATAAGGCGAGATGTATATTTCCAATTCAAGCTCTTAGGCATTATACTTCATTATAACAGACATTTAAAGTGATTAATGTTAAAGAGAAAAATGTACGCATGAACTGGAAAAGCTTTATGTGCTGATGCTTTAACCACTTGAGCTGCTGTGCAGTTCTGGCTTCTGTAGCTGCATTTGAGGGATCTATGGTGTATGGTGCGGGAAGAGGAGGGAGAACGAGTTACAGGTACTGCCAGCAACTACACTCAGTTTTGAAAACATAATAGTTACTACACGTTGAATTGTTTTATCTACTAGTTCTGTGTTAGTGAATATTTTTGGAGTGTTCACTGTAGAATTGTGTTGTTTTTATAACAATTAATTTTATTATTACCATTAATAAGAAACACTAAGAAATTAGGACTGGAAGTAAATATCAGTAAAACTAAATATATGGTCACACGTAGAAATGCATTATATAATGGAAATGGACAGCTAATGACAAATGAGGGAAATTTTGAGGAAGTGGCTGAATTCAAATACAGGAACAATAATCACAAATAGGAATGAGATGCACAAAGAAATTAAACATAGGCTCAATTCTCGAAATGCGTGCTATTATGCATTGCAGAGACTTTTGATGTCCCAACTCCTTTCAAAAAACGTTAAACTGAAAATATATAAAACTATTATTCTACCAGTTACATTATATGGGTGCGAAACATGGACTCTTACTTTAAGGGAGGAAAGGAGATTACGAGTATTTGAGAATAAAGTACTTAGGAAAATTTTTGGACCAAAGAGAGATGAACAGACAGGTGAATGGAGAAGACTACATAACAATGAACTACATGGTCTTTATAGGAAGCCAGATATAATAAGAACAGTCAAGTCCCGTAGACTGCGATGGGCAGGACATGTTGCGCGTATGGGGAATGAAAGACGTGCATGGAAACTGCTTGTAGGAAAGCCAGAAGGAAAACGCCCAGTTGGTAGACCAAGAATGAGGTGGGAGAACAACATTAACTATGATTTGAGGGAAGTAGATTATACAGGGAATGATTGGAAAGCATTAGCTCAGGATAGGGATGTATGGAGAGCTTATATCCGTGCGGCCATGAACCTACGGGTTCGATAGTGCCAGTGAGTAAGTAAGTAAGTAATAAGAAACATTTTTTTTCGGTGAGTTGGTAGCGACAGCTATAGGCCTTCAGACGAACGAGAATTGTATAAGTGGAAAGAAATGTTGACATTCTTATCGTGTCTTGAATGGTGTAATTGGTATCATACTGATGTACAGAATGAGATATCCAGGATTCAAGTCCCAGTTCAAGCGTTAATTTTTCTTTCTTAAATAAAAGAGGTTTTATGTGTTTGAAACAAAACAAAAGAAGTGAATTTATATAATAAATTTGGGAATTTTTAACATTATGAGGTTTAATTCGTAAGAATTAAATGAATCGTGATTTCTTCTTACCTCATACTTCTATTTTTTTTTAACACAGCACTGCAGTATCAGCGACCATTGTCACCATCCTCAGCTGTTTTCACAACTGTCAATTTTTTCTTTTGCTGGTAATTATCCAAACATCTGGTGTTCTTTTGAAGGAATTATTTTCTAAACTGTCATCTGGTGTTCTTTCGAAGGAATCATTTTCTAACAGATGGCAGTTTAGAAAATGATTTCCTTTCAAAGCACACCAGATGGGCGTTTGGCTAATAACCGGCAAAAGAAAAAATTGATAGTCGTGTGGGGAAAACAGCTGAGGATGGTGAATTGAAAATGGTCGCTTGATACTGCAGAGGCTGTGTTTTAAAAAACTATAAGAGTATGAGGTAAGAAGAAATCACGATTCATTTAATTCTTATGAAAAAAAAATAAGTGAAAATTCATTTCACTGTAAGAACAAGTGAAGTTTCATTTCATATTCAAATGTTGTTAAAATGGGACGGCAAACATTATGAAGGGTTCATATCCTGGAATGTTTCGAGACTGTACCAATTCAAGATAATGTTTTAGGTGAATACAATTATTCAGAAGCATTCCCTAAAATTTCTTTAAAAAAATATCTATTGGAACTCCATTTTATATGCATTTTTGTGTTTGTATGTAAAAAAAAAGACATCTCCTGTATTCTGTGGCCATTTACATCTAAGTGGAAGGTTCAGTTAAAAGACAAATTAAATAAGAAATCATTGGATTAATGCAAAAAAACAGTGCCTCTAGAAATGTGCTGCATGATGGAAAATATACTTTACAAAAAATCATACATACCTAAAAATCCTGCCTCAACCATTTCCTTAAGGACATTTACATCTCCTCCAGCAAATCGGGCACCAAATGCTTTGCTAAGATCTTGTGCAATGTGTGCTGCTACGTCAATACCAACTTCATCTGCAAGAGTAGCTGCACCGACTGGAAAGCCAAATGACTTTGACAATTTGTCCAGCTGCTTAGGGTCGACACCTTCCTAAAAATTAACAACATTCAACTTTCAATGTTAATATTATTCGTTTTTAAACATCTTAATGATGGACAAATTATATTTGAAAAGAAAAATAATAAATTTCAATAGATATTTGAGAAGTTTAATATTAAATTAGCACCAAAAAATAACTACAGTTTAAATAAACTAATAAAAACCAACAAAAATGAAAATATATATAGGAAAAACAAAAAGAAACCTAAAAATTATAACCAAAGAACACACAAAAAATATTAAAAATGGGGAAATAGAAAAATCTGCAGTTGCTGCTCATGTTTGGTCTGAAAAACATAATATAAATTCGTCACAAAATGCGATCAAACGTATAGCCATATTTCTGAATCACTCTGTACCTCATCCTCTGAGTTGAAGGTCATTTAAATGCCGGCGAGTCTACCTCGTCTTCTGAGGCAAATGGGTTAATAATATATCTGTTGTATTTAAAGAATGTTTATTTACCTGTAAGAGGCGAATGCCTTCAGCTAGCATAGCGGAAAGTATTCGAGTTGTATAAAATCCAGGAGCATCCTTTACTGTAATGACCACTTTGCCTTGCTTCAGTCCAACATCAACTGCAGCAGCAGCTGTGTCTTGTGATGTCTTGTCAGTTGTGATCACCTCCAATAACTGCATTTTATCCACAGGTGAAAAGTAATGCATACCTACTACCTGTAATGCAAATTCACATACAAAACGGTCACGTTCTAACACAAACAAGAATTACAAATAAATTGAAATTCTCTAGTTTTAATATACAATGAAATTTTAAGGATGTTCTGTACATGATGTCCTGCAGATGTCCCCAACCGGAGATCCGAAAAGGAGACTGTTTAACCTCTGGAAAACTTATCTGAAGGATTTGCCATTAGTTCAGCATAAATGTAACCTTTTTTTTATTTGTAATGGTGGTTACATCAACCACTCACATAAGCCTGCAGTATGACTGGAGGGCCACACATGGCCATTGGTTAATGGGTCCATCGGACCTTGCCGAGAGGATATATATATTTTGAATCCACTGACCATTCCCACAAGCACCATTTGTGGACATTTCTATGCCGTGGCATGCCAGCGTAAGTGTTGAAATAGCATTTCCTCTATTTCTGATGATGTGATTATACCGCCATTACTCGGTCCTCATAGCCTCATTTGTAAAAGCAGGTTGCACCACGAGCAGGCTGAGGTTGAGATTTGGATAGGAGAGGTTATGGAATGCACTTCACTATCCTTTGCAACCATAGAGAAATATTGGAGAGCAAGAACGCTAATGGCTTAATTTGAAAACGACAACATGTACCAAGAATTATATTATTTTTTGGTCTGGACATCTTACCTCAATATTAATGTTGATTTGTTCTTGGACATGTTTCAAAACAATTCTCTGTTTTATCTTCAGCTTTCCCAGACTGGTTTTATTTATGTTGCATTATGTTGCACCACCTGGATGTCGATGTCAGCTCCATCCTGTGGTTGGCCAAAGAACCTCCAAACAAGGTCACCCTCCATCGGAATATCAAAATTCATAACTCTGTTTCTGTTCTTCTGAATATAAATTTTTTCCCAAATAGTCAGCTCGTTTGTATTTTCTAACTGTTTTAATAATTTAGTGTCTGAATTAATATTATGTTTTTCAGACCAAACATGAGCAGCAACTGCAGATTTTTCAATTTCTCCATTTTTAATATTTCTTATGTGTTCTTTGGTTCTAATTTTTAGGTTTCTTTTTGTTTTCCCTATATATATTTTTCACAACCCATGCATTCAATTTGATATATTCCTGACTTTTTATTTTTATCAGTTTTTTCATTTTTGTTGGTTTTTATTAGTTTATTTAAACTGTAGTTATTTTTTGGTGCTAATTTAATATTAAACTTCTCAAATATATTTTGAAATTTATTATGTACCCAGGGGTGATATGTGAATTTCCTATATTTTTTCATAGGTGGTTCTTCTTTTTCAAGATTACTTCTGTTTATCATTTTTTGTTTTTTATACTTTTCTATCCTTTTATGTACCATTTTTTCATCAAACCCATTTTCTCTTGCTACTTTGATTATGTGTTTTTTTCTCATGTTTAAAATCTTCTTCGTTTAAGGGTAAGTTTACCAATCTATGAGTTAAACTATTAAATGCTGCTAATTTATGTCCAATTGGATTGAACCCTGTTGATTTTATAAAAAACTGTTTTAAAAATGTTAAAATTCTATCCAAGAAAGAAAAATTTCAATTAAAAGTAAGCAACCCAAGAAACCCTAATATACATGGACTTCCAAAAATTCACAAACCGGGAAACAAAATGAGGCCAATAATTAACAATATTGGATCACCAACCTACAAAATTTCGAAATGGCTGAATAATCAATTTAAAAGAATTAATAATTTTGAAAGTCTGCAGATTGAAAATTCATTGGAATTAGTTAACAAATTAGAAAAAGTGGAAATTGAACCCACAGATAGGTTGGTTTCGTTTGATGTAGTTTCACTATTCACAAATGTACCGAAACAAAAAACTTTGGAGATATTGAACAATTGGTTAAGAAAAAACAACATAGACAGAGAGATCAAAGAAGATTATTTGAAATTAACTGCGTTATGCATTGATCAAATGTTTTTTACATTCAATGGGAGTTTCTATAGACAAAAATCAGGGCTCTCAATGGGAAACCCATTATCACCCTTCCTGGCAAATTTATTTATGAGCGATTTTGAATGTAAAATCACTAAAGCACATCCCACAATGTTTAAATTTTGGAGTAGATATGTTGATGATATAATTTGTATTGTTAAAGAAAAACATGTAGAAGATTCCCTAAAACTATTAAATTTACAGAGTACAAACATTAAATTCACCAAAGAAATAGAAGACAATAAACAAATACCTTTTTTGGATCTTAAATTGGTCAGAAACGAAGAAAAAGAAAAATTGAATTCAGGATTCATAGAAAAGAAACTCATACGGAAAATTTTATAAAATCAACAGGGTTCAATCCAATTGGACATAAATTAGCAGCATTTAATAGTTTAACTCATAGATTGGTAAACTTACCCTTAAACGAAGAAGATTTCAAACATGAGAAAAAACACATAATCAAAGTAGCAAGAGAAAATGGGTTTGATGAAAAAATGGTACATAAAAGGATAGAAAAGTATAAAAAACAAAAAATGATAAACAGAAGTAATCTTGAAAAAGAAGAACCACCTATGAAAAATATAGGAAATTCACATATCACCCCTGGGTACATAATAAATTTCAAAATATATTTGAGAAGTTAATATTAAATTAGCACCAAAAAATAACTACAGTTTAAATAAACTAATAAAAACCAACAAAAATGAAAAAACTGATAAAAATAAAAAGTCAGGAATATATCAAATTGAATGCATGGGTTGTGAAAAGATATATATAGGGAAAACAAAAAGAAACCTAAAAATTAGAACCAAAGAACACATAAGAAATATTAAAAATGGAGAAATTGAAAAATCTGCAGTTGCTGCTCATGTTTGGTCTGAAAAACATAATATTAATTCAGACACTAAATTATTAAAACAGTTAGAAAATACAAACGAGCTGACTATTTGGGAAAAAATTTATATTCAGAAGAACAGAAACAGAGTTATGAATTTTGATATTCCGATGGAGGGTGACCTTGTTTGGAGGTTCTTTGGCCAACCACAGGATGGAGCTGACATCGACATCCAGGTGGTGCAACATAATGCAACATAAATAAAACCAGTCTGGGAAAGCTGAAGATAAAACAGAGAATTGTTTTGAAACATGTCCAAGAACAAATCAACATTAATATTGAGGTAAGATGTCCAGACCAAAAATAATATAATTAAAATAACCTCAAAATATAACTTCCTAAAATTAAATATGTACCAAGAAATTCAAAGATGTTTTAAAATAATTAAAAATATTAAAATCAAAAAAGATCCCCTGGAGAGACTTTAAGCCATAAGTCCCGAGTCTGAAGATTTTTGAGTTCACATAAGAATTTCAAACCTATATAGTGCATCTGCACAAAATTGAATCAGCCTTCAACATCCAAGCAATGCCTTATTTTCCTATTAGACTGTCCTCCTTTCTTGTTCTTCTGCTTCATGAAATTAGGCCTTTTGTTAACTCATTTTGAAGTTCTTCTTCTTTATTTGCTAATCCTCTAACGTTCCAAGTAGCAATTCTCAACTTTTCTACAAGTCCTAATCGTTTATTCTCCTATTTCTTGCTCTGGTTGTCTTAGGTTGCCAGTAATGTAAATGTCTCCTGGTCACGTTACGCAGGACAACTCTAGTGGTGGGGCTGCCACCTTAGAGCCTCTGGACATGCTCTTCTGTGTATAATCCCCGCAGAAAGGGTTGCTCCTTCCGACTTAAGTCGTTGGAGACTTCACTCCTGTTACCCCGAGTATGGGCTCCTTTTAAACTCTGGAGAAAGAGTTGCCACTTCTGCCAGTTCCGCCGAGTTGAAATTTTCCTCCTCTGCCAGTTCGGTCAAGTCGTAATATTTTCTTCCTCGCCTTCGCTGCCATTGTGGTCTTCATCCGTAACCCTGGACAAGGGTAAAGCGTTATAGCCCGCAATACTGGGTCCTTAGCAGAACTTAGTCACCGACTTAGAGTCGGGTCCACCCCCGCATCGTGGATGCGCCTGCTAAGAGTTACCTAAGTGGGTTCAAGGAAGATGTCCCTGGTTCCCCTTAGGTCGGGTTAATGTCCGTGTATGATGCCACGAACAACTGTCCTCCTCTTTATGGTTGCAAAACATGGAAAGTCATGGAAGCAACAAATAAAAAAGATGCAGACCTTTGTAAATAGACGCCTGAGGTACATTTTAAATATACCATATGTCTCGGCAGATAAGACGACCTTCAGATAAGACAAGGTATAGATTTTTGTCAAAGTTTTATAGTTTTAGCATATACCTGTCCTATAAAACGACCCCCAAACTATCAACGGCCTATGAGTTTAGATCAGCAATCATTACTAGCTTACTGTATAGCTTATACAAAATTACCGTATTTGTAATTTTTCAAATTAAATTTTATGTTATATATTGTTAATATTTTAACCCCTCATTATGATAAATAAATACATCTTACTTTCATTCAACTGGCAACACTGCTATACTTTCGATAAGTTGTACTAGCACAAGAGATGAGACCTGTCGCATGGAAGGCGGTAGAGGGGAAAGAAGATTGTTATGATAAGAAAGGAAGACCTGCAGCATGAGAAATTTCTTGTTACGGTACTATCAAACCCAAAGATATAAGTTATCCACATATTTAAATGTTATACAGTGCCCTTTGCATCATGCATAGTAATAATAACACTATATTAATAATTAAAAGAAATAATGGAATATAAGCAATAATGTTCATATTAAGGTAGAATATGTTTATCACTCACCTCATATTGTTCTTCTTATTTGATTATAGACTAGTTTCCGAAACTAGTCTATAATCAAATAAGAACAACAATATGAGGTGAGTGATAAACATATTCTACCTTAATGAATATACCTCATAGTGAGAATTCCTAAAAATAAGTAAATGTTCATATTGTTTATTTTTTATTTCACTCACCTCATACTTCATAACTCCTAGCATACCCAGGGTTTCGTCACATCCTTTGTGACATTCTCAATGCTGTGTTACGTTCACAACTGACGTCCGGCTGCCTTCTATCCTGCAGACTGACCTCTGCGCCATCTGATGGCTGACCGACGAACTTCCAAATCAGTCCTCTCTCCTTATAACCGGGTATTTCAAAATTCATTGTTGTATTTTCATTCTTGCATATGTAAATTTTTTCCCAAATTGTGAGTTCCTTCGGTTTTTCCAATTGTTTAAGTAATTTTGTTTTGGTTTCTATTCTATGTTTTTCTGACCAGGCGTGTGCAGCTATTGCAGATTTTTTCGGTTTCTCCATTTTTAACATTTCTCAGGTGTTCCTTTAATCTTGTATTTAGATTCCTTTTTGTTTTGTATATCTTTTCACAATCTTTACAATTATTTGATAAATTCCCGATTTTTTGCAGTCTTCAATCTTTTCATTTTTGTTGGTTTTTATTATATTACCTAAGCTGGGTATGCTAGGAGTTATGAAGTATGAGGTGAGTGAAATAAAAAATAAACAATATTAAAAAACCTCATAGTGTTATTTCCTACCTACATAACTTAATAATGTCCATGTTTATTTACTACACAAAACAGACTGCAGAACAATTGAATAACCAGATGTTTTCAGGACTGGTTTGATAGTAGCTGTACTCAAGGGGATTAACTAAATCTCTAACAATTCCTCCCCCACATGTCAACTGATCAGTTTGTGAGGATTTTGCTGCATTTTAAATACATTGGTGAGTTATTTTTTATAATTTTTTTTGGTTTTGGTTTATATAAATTTCAATCTAATTTTTTTTGTATCTGTCCTATAAGACAATCCTGGATTTTGGGGGCTTTTTTTTATGGTTCAAGTATCGTCTTATCTGCCTAGATATACGGTAGTATTAATCTAATTGCCCATTAGCTTGGATGTGTTCCATTTGTTTTCTTGCTTCGCAATAGAGTCTAGCCAGAGTTCTTGTAGGTGACATACATAGAAGCCAGTGACCAGGCCTGCCATACCATCACAAGAGCAGATTAAATAAAATGAAACATTGTCAGGACCCATTTCACCACAATCACCATTTTATCTCTATCTTCAGGTTTTTACAGCTGCTGCCGTCTTCCCGTTCCAAACCTCCAAAGCCTATGATCTTGGGCATCTTCAATGCTTAGCCCTCTTGCTTGCATTAATGTCTTCATGTTTTCTTCCATGTTAACTTTGGTCTCCGTCTCTTCCTCCTTGTGGTCAGATGCCATTGATATAGTTGTTTTGGCCATTGCTCATCTTCCATTCTTAAAACATGTCCTAACCACTTTAATTCCTTCTCCTCAATTCTTTCAATTATGCTTTCTTCTGCTTCCATTATGTTTCTAATTTCCTTATTTGTGACATGTTCTAATTTTGACTTTCTTGCACTTCTGTGTAAATAATTCATTTCTAGAGCTATTAGTCTATTCTTGTAGTACTTATTGATTGTCCTTACCTCACTTCCATACATTGCAACAGATTCCACCAATGTTTTACCAATATTTTTTTTGCGTCTTTCCAAATATGATTATCCCACCATATGGAATTTAACGATGATATTATTTCGCTACTCAATTCAATTCTATGTTTTACCAATATATCACCATTTTATAGTATCATTTAAAAACATATACAATATAACCTTAGGTATTCAACTAAACTATCGTAAGCAATGGTAAAGAAAAACATTTCTGCTTGAACCGGGAATCGAACCCCGACCTTCAGCTTTACTTGCTGATGCTCTGACCATTGAGCTAATTCAGGTTACATTCCCATCAAAGCATAAATCCTCCCTTTACTTCTCTTTACCATTGATTATAATAGTTTAGTTGTGTACATTAATTTACTTATTTCAATCATAGTAATAGCTTTAGCTAAACATTTGGAAAAACCTTTGGATTTGACAGTTTGGGAGAAAATATTTATTCAGAAGAACAAATTTAAATCCATGAATTTCGACATTCCGGATGAACGTGACCTCATCTCGAAGTTCATCAAATCAATACCAGATGGCAACGGTATCTCGAAGTTCATCAAATCAATACCAGATGGCAACGGTATCTCGAAGTTCATCAAATCAACACCAGATGACAACGTTATAGAGGGAGATTCCAACGAATATCCGGTAGTCATAATGGCGGTTGAAAATGAATGACAAGATCATTTGAAAACTATAGTTACCGTGTTTAATAAAACATGAAATATGAGGTAAGATGTAAAAATGACTCATTAATTTATTAATTAAGAACCTCATAATGTGTTTCCCATTTTTAACTTTGAATAGCTTTAGCTTCTTAATATTAATTTAATTTATATATTAAATTTGGGAATTTTTAACATTATGAGGTTCAATTAATAATAATTAAATGAATCGTGATTTATTCTTACCTCATACATCTATGTGTCGTGAAAACAGCTGACGATGACGACAAAGTGTCGCCGATACTGCAGTGCTGTGTTTAAAGAAACATAGATGTATGAGGTAAGAATAAATCACGATTCATTTAATTATTATTAATTTAATTACCTTAGGTATTAAACAATCTATAAATGATAAATAAATAAAAAATATATAAATAAAAATTCTTAGAGGAAAACACATCTTTAACAAAATAACACTTCTTGGATACATTTTTAACACAGTTTTAGTAAGACGTACCTTTTCTGGATTTTTGCTAGCCTTTGCTATTTCTGAAATTGGAAGTGCACTTGTATTTGTCGCAATGACACAATGTGGTGGCGTATGTTGCTCTATTTCATTGATTACACGATGCTTCACCTTTATATCTTCAAATACTGCCTCAATGACTAGATCAGCATTTTTAAAGTTTTGATATGACAGTGTTGTATCAAGATTAGCTAAGAAACGATCTCGCTGAACCCTGAAAAAAAAATTATGCCACATTAGTGGTTGATTTCTTATGGCAGATGATCGAGACATAAAACCGGATATTTATCTCCATATAATAATAATAATAATAATAATAATAATAATAATAATAAGGGTTTTTTTAAATTTAATATTTAAACATAATTATATTTATTTCTAGTAAGAATGGAAATAAGATTGATTTAGAGAATTCAAATTTTTTATAAGTACATAAAAAAATTCAAACTGGTCAATATAAACTGTTAATACAGTTGGATGTATTCCAAACTGATTTAATGTATGTAAAAATACTTGAAATATTTGAATTTGTATTTTTTATAAACAAATAAATGGAATTGGATGGAAGTCAGCCAGAAGTACTCCTTCCTTTTCAATTGGACCAATCAGAACTTCCAGGTTATAACAGAAATGAAATGGGATTTTTCCCAGAATAACAAGATGGCTACAATACTTAAAAGAAGTCAGACATGTAAAACTACAGGGCCATCAAGAAATAAGAGAATTATAGTTCATTTTCTTGATATTAGTTGACAAAATGGTGTCAAAGTTATAGAAAATCATATTATAGTAGCAATTTAATTTATATGGAGTATAAATAATCCATAAAGTGAAAATAAAGTGTTAGTGAAAAATTGACCATTGGAAATAGTCATCTATTACATATATCAAGTAATAATCTTCTATAAGTGAAATTTATTAATTTAAGCCAGAATATTTTTAATTATTGATCATCTACTAGATTCATCTAAACAGAAGTGAAAACTTTTATACCACATTAATAATAACCAAAATGTTTATAGAAAAAAGGCAGTTTAATTATTTCATTAAGGCAAAGTAGAAACAAATGATTAGGTGCACCCATTGTCCAGTGGGAAACCATGGCAATCGTAGCTAATAAGATTAGAATGAAATGACATAATCCACACCCCTGAAGAACCAGGACATCCTTAAATTTGGTTTGGTTTTGGAGGCACTCCAATGTCAAGTGGGTGATAAAAAGAAATACCAAGAGACTATCTGCTAAAACAGTCCTGTGCCTTAGCCAATCTAAGACATGGTTTGGCAAAGAGCAACAGGACAAGTGCTGGGTTTGAGTTCCCATGGGAAAGATATTTTCTCATGGAATTTCTGCCAGTATGGTGCCCACTCAGCATAATGAGGAATTTGGGTAGCTACAATAAATAGCAGTCGACCATGGTGGTCTAGAGGTTATCTTCCTTGCCTCTGGTTCTGAAGGTTGTGGGTTTAAACTTGGTTAGGGTCAATAGATTTTTAGGATGGAAAAATCCATGGACAAGCTGATGATGATAAACAGGAGTATTGAAACATGTCCAAAAGAATACAATGTCTTATGAGGTAAGATGAACCAGACTCGCCTTTTTATTAAGAAGAACCTCATAATGTTACTTCTTATTGTAATTTATTAACTGAATTTGTTAATTTTAAGAAAGATGATATTTTAAATTTGAAGAGAAAAATTTTCGCCTGGACCGGGACTCGAACCCGGGACCCTTGGCTTTCCGGGCCAAGTGCTCTACCAACTGAGTTACCGAGGCGAGTTACGATCTAGACGCAAATTTTTCTCTTATATACGTTGTAATTCCCTATCGCCAAATGCTTTGAAACCATTGTTTCTATCTTTGCAAATGGCGGCTTCTTAGTTAAGAAGACATTTATTGGAAATTTAACATTACTTTAAAAGCCAGTAAGGCCTCTAATGATGTTTTTATTATTAATTTAACATTTCTCAATGAAAGATAAATTAAATTTGAAGAGAAAAATTTTCATTGAGAAATGTTAAATTAATAATAAAAACATCATTAGAGGCCTTACTGGCTTTTAAAGTAATGTTAAATTTCCAATAAATGTCTTCTTAACTAAGAAGCCGCCATTTGCAAAGATAGAAACAATGGTTTCAAAGCATTTGGCGATAGGGAATTACAACGTATATAAGAGAAAAATTTGCGTCTAGATCGTAACTCGCCTTGGTAACTCAGTTGGTAGAGCACTTGGCCCGGAAAGCCAAGGGTCCCGGGTTCGAGTCCCGGTCTAGGCGAAAATTTTTCTCTTCAAATTTAATTTATCTTTCATTGAGAAATGTTAAATTAATAATAAAAACATCATTAGAGGCCTTACTGGCTTTTAAAGTAATGTTAAATTTCCAATAAATGTCTTCTTAACTAAGAAGCCGCCATTTGCAAAGATAGAAACAATGGTTTCAAAGCATTTGGCGATAGGGAATTACAACGTATATAAGAGAAAAATTGCGTCTAGATCGTAACTCGCCTCGGTAACTCAGTTGGTAGAGCACTTGGCCCGGAAAGCCAAGGGTCCCGGGTTCGAGTCCCGGTCTAGGCGAAAATTTTTCTCTTCAAATTTAATTTATCTTTCATTGAGAAATGTTAAATTAATAATAAAAACATCATTAGAGGCCTTACTGGCTTTTAAAGTAATGTTAAATTTCCAATAAATGTCTTCTTAACTAAGAAGCCGCCATTTGCAAAGATAGAAACAATGGTTTCAAAGCATTTGGCGATAGGGAATTACAACGTATATAAGAGAAAAATTTGCGTCTAGATCGTAACTCGCCTCGGTAACTCAGTTGGTAGAGCACTTGGCCCGGAAAGCCAAGGGTCCCGGGTTCGAGTCCCGGTCTAGGCGAAAATTTTTCTCTTCAAATTTAATTTATCTTTCATTGAGAAATGTTAAATTAATAATAAAAACATCAAGATGATATTTTATTTAACTTTTACAGGAATTAATCACTATGAGATTTAATTTATGGTAAAATCAAATGTTTCTTACCTCTCCTCATATTGCGATTTCGAGACCATAACGGTCTCATCTTCAGTACTATCTTGGCGACTGATGTTATGTCGATCGGAAGAAACTCTTCTTCTTCTTCCCTTTGTTGGTGGACCAATGAACCTCTGGATCAGGTCAGAGGCCCACCAACAGAGGGAAGAAGAAGAGTTTCTTTCGATCGACATAACATCAGTCACCAAGATAGTACTGAAGATGAGACCGTTATGGTCTCGAAATCGCAATCTACTTAGAGAGGTAGGAAATATTTGATTTTACCAAGAAGATAATAATAAATAAGTTAAAGAAATTCAAACTACAAAACCACTAGGTTTTTAAAAAGTAAAAAGAGGAAATGTTTGATAGAGAAGATTAATGATCAAACTACAAAAATTGCTTGGCTATATATCAATTGTACAGAAGCGAGATCATTGATCAAATAAATCAAATATCGTCAATCTTTAACGCTGAGGATCGACGTGATGTGACATAAAGTGCAGGAAAATAAAATTGCAGAAACGTAAAGGTGAGGTTTTTAATACATTGTGAATATAGGGAAACTGAAGGGACCTTTAAAGAATGTTGTAAAAGGCATGAAAACGCAAAATCCAGGAACGTAAAAGTAGGGTAATACTGTACAATTAAAGAATCTCTACTGGCTTTATAAAGTAATATTAAATTGCCATTAAAAATCTTCTTAAATAAGAAGCCACCATTCGTGTGTTGATTCTTGGGAATTGAAATGTATAAGAGAAAAATTTGTATTTAGATTGGAGGCCTTGGATAGCTCAATGGCAGAGCCTAGGATATAAAGCTAAGGGTCCTGGGTTCAAACTCCAGTCTAGGCATATATTTTTCTCTTCAAATTTAATTTCTTAGTTAATTTTTTTTTATTTTTGGAATATATAATTAGTCAATTTATATTCTTCATATAGTTTAGGTATATGAAGTTCTAAGACTATAAAGTTTATTATTGATTATAGAAGTTTCCAAATATTTAAAATTTGAAGGAAGTAACACTATGAGATATTAATACTCAATTCCAAATATTAATATGTTTCAAATTTATGTAGTTAAAAAAAATCAAATTGATATAATTTGAATGAATATAAAAAACTTACGAAGAAAACTTTTTCCTTTTAACACCCTTTTCAAGACCTTCTTGTATTTGTCCCAATCCACGATCTAGTCCTGCTTGGTTTGCATCCTTCATGATAACATTATAACCTTTATCCACAGATACGTGTGCTATACCAGCTCCCATCAGCCCAGCTCCTACAACTGCAACTGTCCTGCAAAAAAAAGTTAATTATAATAAATCCAATTTCTCTAAGTTTTTAAATGGTTATACGTTTAATTTGCAGAATAGACAAATAAGTACAATAATTTCTTGTATTACAAAAAGTCAATAAAAACCCAAATCACCAATTTAATAAATAATAGTTTTAAAAAACTAAAACAACACGCTTTATTAGAAAACCGAACTAAAAAGTGAAAAATAATTCTAATTTACAACACGCTTGGGATAAAATTAAAGTGGTCAACAAAAAAAATCATCTCCAACACATAATAAAACTAGAGTTATCAACAAAAAGAAAATAATTTTACCATCAAAAGCATGGGGTGCTTTTTATGATTTTTACATTTTCTTCTTAGAGACTTTACTTTTACCAGAATCTGTTTATTATCAAATATATTAATTGATATATTGTTGGAAATTAAAATTATTTTTCATTTTTTAGTTTGGTTTTCTAATAAAGCGTGTTCTTTTAGTTTTTTAAAATTATTATTTATTTTTTAGTTTTAATATTTTACAGAATAAGATAAAAATGTAAATATCTTTAAATTTGATACTATTGTAGTATGACCTAAAAGTAATACTCTTCTAAAAAAAAAATCCTCCCAGCCGGATTTCAACCAGCGACCTATGGATTACTGAAATTATATACCACTAAGAGTTCACCGCTCTACCAACTGAGCTCTTATGACAATTGACTAAAAAGTCGACAAACTATTATACCTGTTTTCATTTTTTTGATTTTCTGATGACTCTGGCCAGGATTTTAGAAACAAAATACGAAATTATTGTATTGTCACGGGTCCTTTACAAGTATACAAAGTTTCAAGTCGATCCAATGTTTCTAAGTGGGTGAAAATCGTGTGCAAAGATTCCATTACATAGATACAAAGACACTTTTTTTGATTTTCTGATGATTCTGGCCAGGATTTTAGAAAATAAATGTGAAATTATTGTATTGTCACGGGTTCTTTACAAGTATACAAAGTTTCAAGTCGATCCAATGATTTTAAGAGGGTCAAAATCGCACTGAAAGATTCCATCACATAGATAGATAGATACAGATCAAGCTAATATAAAGCGTGTAAAAAGTTAAAAAAGAGTCAATGCGTTTCAGTAGCGATGCTACCATTATCAAGACTTAATATTGACTGAAGAAAAACTGAAATGTGTAAACTAAAATCAGATAAAAACAAACTACAACACATGACATAATTGATTTGAAATAGCATTGATATTATAAAACTAATCCTCATCTCTTTTAATTAATGAAAAGAGGGCACTAACTTGAATAGGGCCTCTGTCATTATTCATAATTTTATCTTTTTTTTTATAAATTTCTAAACTTTCAAGGATATCAAGGAATTTAAAATTAATAACCAATCTAACCAGCCTGAGATTACTTTTATCAATAATGTGATCGTAATTAGAAATATGTTGAGCAACGGCTGATTTATCAATTCTATTCAATCTAGAATGTGCAGTATGCACATTAAATCTGGTTAAAATAGATACATCAAAAAGAGCCGTACTGGCATTTATAAATAAAAACATCGAAAAGAGCCATACTGGCATTTATAATGTAATATATAATTCCCAAATATGTCTTCTAAATGAAGAAGCCGCCATTTGCAAAGATAGCAGTAAAGGCTTCATAGCATTTGGTGGGCGGGAATTACAACGTATATAGAGAAAAATTTGCATTTAGATTGGTACTTGCTCAGGTAGCTCAGATGGTAGAGTACTTGGTCTAGAGAACCAAGGGTCTCGGGTTCAAGTCCTGGTCTGAGCTTATAATTTTTCTCTTCAAATATGAAAAAAATAGATCATCTTGTTTGTCCAACATTCTTCTTATCACAATTTTTACACCCGATCTCATAACTCAACTTTATTCTTTGTATTTTTATTAAATACAATAATTTTTTGGTTATTTGATTCGCATAGGCAATTTCAAAGACAACATTTGATTATTTTTTTATTACACATAAATACACATCATAGGAGGAATTTATTTTCAAAACATTTCTTGTCATGAAAAGAAAAATTAACTCTTGAACCATGACTTGAAGCCCGAAGTTCAAGTCCCGGTTCAAGCGTTAATTTTCTTTTCAAAATAACATTGCCCAGTATTGGAAAGAATTAATATTACAATATAAGTTCAAAATGTCTTGTCTGTTTTAATAAATTTATGGAAAGTAATCTAAGTCGTTATTTTACTGCAAATAAGAATTAGTTTGATTGCAATAGCCACTTTGCGTGCGTCTGAATAATGCTGAGTGTTAAAGTAGAACAGGGCATTAACAACAAATTCCTCACAAAACTCTAAAAATATACAACTGAAAGTTACAATTTGTTAACAGAATTATTAAAATTCATCGGAGAACATATTGTTTAAACAACTCACCTCATAGGATTCATGCTTCCATGATTATGTTTGAAATCGCAATATCATGGAAGCATGAATCCTATGAGGTGAGTTGTTTAAACAATATGTTCTCCGATGAATTTTAATGATTATACCTCATAATGTTTACTTCCCAACATTAATTAAATATTGTTAACAGAAGTTTACAGTTTACAGAAGTTTACACAAGTTTTCGAGTGGTTTAAGAAAATTTAATTTATGGAGGACAGAAGGAATTTAAGGAAATTTAAAGTGATGATGATTTTTTTTTTTCGATATCTGAAGGGTTATCTACATTATTCATAGTTAAATATGGGAAATAACATTATGAGGTTCTTAATTCGTAAATTAATGAGTCATTTTTAACATCTTACCTCATATTTTATGTTCTTTTACATCTCAAAGTTGCTGCGGAAAGGCTACTGTCTTTAACAGAGAGGAGACTCTTTAATTCCTTCCATCGAAGGCTTAAAGGAACCGACCTGGACAGTAACCTAGTGTCCAATCCCTCACCTTCTCGTGGTGCAGCTGTTAGTAATCATGCTTATGCATGATGAACGAAAGGGAAGGGCTACTCACCAATAAGCACTGGTCAGCTTGGTGAGTTTTTCTTTTTTGACCGAATTGGTATTACTTCTTCTTCCCATACCAATTTCCTCTTTCAACTTTTCTATCCAGTCTCCCTTGACTGACCTCTTGTTTCTTTCGACCCTGATGGTATTAGAGTATTCGAGGCCTAGGGGTTCATTTCTCCTTCCTTCCTATACCTATTTTCTCTCTATGGGTGACGTAACCACCACATGTGGTGCCTACTACTAAATGGTTACAACTAGTTTATTGTACTCCAATACAAACATGAAGCCTTGGAAAAAGAAAAAGAAATGCCCTTTTTGCAATTTGGATGAGGATATGGAGGGAAACCATCTCCTCCGTTGTCCAGCTTTTGTGGAGGAGACTGGCCTTTCTGCTAGATGTTGGAGTGCAAGAGAGCGAATGGTTTCATTATCAAGTGCTCGACATTGGATACCAACCAACCAACCACATCTCAAAGTTCATCAAATCAACACCACATGGCAACGTTATTGATGGAGATTCCAACGAAAATTTGATAGTCATGTCAGTTGAAAATGAGAGAGAACCTTCTCTCGAAAACTATTTCCCATGTTTGAAGAAACATTAAATATGAGGTAAGATGTTAAAAAAAATGACTCATTAATTTATGGTTATCTACATTTATTAGGTGCCTACAGGTCAGACTGTCTATGAGGAATATTACAGAAATGTTTTGAACATGTGCGACGAAGGAGATCAGACTTGTGAAAGAGTGACTCATGGATCGTTCATCAGGAAGGCACCAGCACACAATGCACTATTTGTGAAGCATTATTTGGCGAAAAACAACATTCCAGTGATGGAACATCCACCATATTCACCGTACCTAGAACCGTGCGACTTTTTACTCAATCCCTAAAGTCAAGTCTGCATTTGAAGGAACGTGTTCAAGTCCGTGGATGCAGTTAAAGGGAAAGCAATGCAACTCTTGAACAGCATTACAGAAGAAGACCTGCAGCACTACTTCTAACAGCAAAACTTTGCATGGAGCATTGTAGGGATCAGGATGGGGACTACATTGAAGGGGAATAACATTGAAATTGCTGATTTGTTTTCAATACATTTTTAGAGCATGAAACCGGTTTCTTTATTCCCACACCTCATATGTGTGTAAAGTTGCAGATTTTTGGATGAAAAAAATCTAATTTTATGTAATAAATTTGGGAGTTTTTAACATTATGAGGTTTTATTAATAAGAATTAAATGAATCGTAAATTCTTATTACCTTATACTTCAAAGTTTTTTTAAACACAGCATCGTCACCATCCTCAGCTGTTTTCATGACTGTCAATTTTTTCTTTTGCCAGTAGTTATCCAAACTGCCATCTGGTGTTCTTTTGAAGGAATCATTTTCTAAACTGCCATCTGTTGTATTTTTGAAGAACTTTGTAATCAAGCTCGGTTCATCTGGAATCTCGAAGTTCATGGTTCTAGTATGGTTTTTTAATATATTTTTCCTAAACTGTTAAAGGTTTGGATTTAACAGTTTGGGAAAAGATATATATTCAAAAAAACCATACTAGAACCATGAACTTCGAGATTCCAGATGAACCGAGCTTGATTACAAAGTTCTTCAAAAATACAACAGATGGCAGTTTAGAAAATGATTCCTTCAAAAGAACACCAGATGGCAGTTTAGAAAGTAATTCCTTCAAAAGAACACCAGATGGCAGTTTGGATAATTACCGGCAAAAGAAAAAATTGACAGTTGTGAAAACAGCTCAGGATAGTGACGATGGTCACTGATACTGCAGTGCTTGTTTAAAAAACATAGAAGTATGAGGTAAGAAGAATTCACAATTCATTTAATTCTCATTAATAAAATCTAAACTATGATTTCCTTTAGGAAAGAAGAAATCCAATTATTTTGTTATCTACAAAAATATATCACCCAACTGATTTTAACCTGTAATTAACATATTAAAAATAAGAATTAACAACCGACATCATCAGATCTTTTACAATATTTCAAAATCATATTACATACATTTACATAATATGATTCTGATTATACTGTATCCTAAAGCATATTTGCTTTGGATTCTGGATATTTTGGATAGATGTATCAATTTAATGCATTTCCAATTTACACATCGCTTTAGTAGACCACATTATATGGTGAATATCAAGTAAAATAAATAAATAGTTTACACTGTGTGCAATTTTTGTTGCTATGAACTCACTTCACTCTTTGCTTAGGTACTCCAAAGCGATTCTTCTTGCATTCAGTTTGTCCACGGAACAGACCAATAAGGCCTTTGCTCTGAGGTGTCATGGCTAGTTCACCAAATGCTTTGCTCTCTGCAATATAGCCAGCATGAGGTCCTCTCTCCACACCAGTTCTTATTACTTCCAAAATCTAAAAAAAAAAAGAAATTAGTATAATTTTTCCAAGTATAAAAATTATTAATAGTGAGTGGAGAACATATTTTCATCGACTCACCTCATATATTTTCAAACTTCTTTGATACCGACGGTTTCATGTCCTTCATCAGTCATGGCATCCACTGATGAAATTCCGTGATTGTTGATTTCTTTAGTGACATCACCTCTTGTGCTGCCATCTTTCGTTGGGATTATAAAACTTTGTAATTAAATTTTTATCCACCTTCATTAGTCATGGCGTCCACTGATGAAATTCCGTGATTGTTGATTTCTTTAGTGACATCACCTCTTGTGCTGCCATCTTTCGTTGGGATTATAAACTTTGTAATTAAATTTTTATCCACCGGTGGATAATTACAAAGTTTATAATCCCAACGAAAGATGGCAGCACAAGAGGTGATGTCACTAAAGAAATCAACAATCACGGAATTTCATCAGTGGACGCCATGACTGATGAAGGACATGATATTGTCTGAAACCGTCAGTATCAAAGAAGTTTGAAAATGTATGAGGTGAGTCGATTAAAATATGTTCTCCACTCACTATTAATGATATAACCTCATAATGTTTACTTCCCAATATTAATTTAAATATAAAAATTATTACTTATTTTAGGAATTCTCACTATGAGCTATATTCATGAAAGTAGAATTTTTATCACTCACCTCATATTGTTCTTATTTGACTATAAACTAGTTTCGGAACACAGTTTCTGTTCCATCCTCAGTATCGTCACGACCATTGTTCTGTCGTCTTGAAGAGCTGTCCTTTGCTCCTTCCATTGTCTGACTAAAAAAACCTCGAAACCAGATCATTCTCACCAGGAATTTCAAAGTTCATCAATTTCTTCTTTTCACTCTTTTGAATGTAGATCTTTTCCCAAACAGTAAGTTCTTTTGTTTTTTTTATTTGTTTTAATAATTTAGCTTCTTTCTCGATAAGATATTTTTCAGAACATGCAGTAGCTGCCCATGCATGGTCTGAAAAACATCTTATTGAGAAAGAAGCTAAATTATTAAAACAAATAGAAAAACCTAAAGAACTTACTGTTTGGGAAAAGATCTACATTCAAAAGAGTGAAAAGATGAAATTGATGAACTTTGAAATTCCCGGTGAGAATGATCTGGTTTCAAGGGTTTTCAGTCAGCCAATGGAAAGAGCAAAGGACAGCTCTTCAAGACGACAGAACAGCGGTTGTGACGATACTGAGGATGGAACAGAAACTATGTTCCGAAACTAGTTTATAATCAAATAAGAAGAACAATATGAGGTGAGTGATAAAAATATTCTACCTTAATATAATCATGTGCCTAATTGCAGAATTCATAAAGTTTCTTATAATTAAATAAAGAAATCAAAGCTTGAATGCCTATCATATTTGTAAAGAAAAATATTATGCTCAAACTGTGGCTTGAACCCGGGACCTTTGGTTTTCTAGACCAAGTGCTCTATCAACTGAGCTACCAGAGCAAGTACCAATCTAAATGCAAATTTTCCTCTACATATGACCAAGTGTTCTATCAACTGAGCTACCAGAGCAAGTACCGATCTAAACACAAATTTTCCTCTCTATATAGATGTCTATATATAGAGGAAGTCCACCGCTGTGGTCTCGAGGTAGCGTGCAGCCTTGTCACGCAGCGGGCCCGGGTTCGATCCCCGGTCAGGGCAGTTTTCTGAGTGAGGTTTTTATCGAGGTTTTTCCTCACCTGTAAGACAAATGTCAGGAAAACTTTAAGGCCTAAACGGTCCTCGAAATCATATGGCCATCATCATCATCATCCTTCACAGGTGTGGAAAGCAACGGGAAGCTACCACACATACACAATTCCCTAGTAAAGCTGCAAGCATAGCATGAAAATGCTATGATTGCAGTGAAGGACCTGCCTTCGGGCAGAATTACTATGGATGGATATAGAGGAAAATTTGTGTTATATATAGAGAGAGAGAGAGAGAGAGGAACATTTGCATTTAGATCGGTACTTGCTTCGGTAGCTCAGTCAGTAGAGCACTTGGTCTAGAAAACCAAAGGTCCTGGTCTGAACATAATATTTTTCTCTCCAAATATGATTTATCCATCATTAAGATGTATGAAATGAATAATAAAAACATTGAATGCCTATGTTAATTCACATCAAGCAACTAGTGTCTTACTCTACGTTTATCAGTCTTTACACAGACGTTGTAGACCGTAATACATTTATTATGAACTGGCTAATATCCAGCATGCGCTGCTACTCATAAATAAATGTTAATGTGTTTTTACCACCAGCCGTGCACTACTCGGATATCTGCTTATCCCGATATTCTTGGCATCAATGAAAGACAAAAATGGTTATTGTGAGTTATCCGTAAAAGATAAACATTATGCTGTCGCAGACTTGTTTGTAGAGTTTTTTGAGATGTTCAATTCTGTGTACATTAATTTGGTGTATTTGACATGGTTTAGGCAGCATAAGCCATTTAAGCGTCAAAATAGGGACTTTATTTCACGTTTTTCACTACAAAGGGTGATTTTTAGGGGTCAAGGGGTTGAGTATTACAACTCTTTTATAACCTATGTTCATCCCTGGAATCTCCTGAACATTTTTCAGAAAGCCCCATCTCAATTGGATGAACAGTATGGCAGAGCACGCTTGTCCGGGAATCGACTTATCCCGATCTTCTTGGCATCATTGAAAAACAAAAATAGTTATTGTGAGTTATCCGTAAGAGACAAACGTATGCTGTCATGGACTTTTTTGTTGTAGAGTTTTTTGAAATATTTAATTCTGTGTATATTAATTTGGTGTATTTCTTATGGTTTAGGCAGTGTAAGCCATTTAAGCGTCAAAATAGGGACTTTATTTCACGTTTTTCACTAACAAAGGGTGATTTTTAGGGGTCAAGGGGTCGAGTATTACAACTCTCTTATAGCCTATGTTCATCCCGGGAATCTTCTAAACATTTTGCAAAAAAACCCCATCAAAATTGGATCAACGATATGGCCACGCATAGAATATGAACAAACAAACAAACAAACAAACATTGATTTTTATATATAAGATTTACTTACCTTAAGTGGTGCAGGATAGAGACCACCACTAAGTTTCATAACTTGCTTCTTTGCTCGACCAAAGATCTGATCTCTCACCCAATTAAATGTCAAGGCAAAATTCAGTGCAGTGTCAAAAAAATTTTTCTTCTTTCTATCTACTTTTAATTTTCCTGAAGCTAACTGTTTGGCAATGTTCACAGAAACTTCTTCCAGATACTGTCGAGTCCTAGAACATAGAAAATGTCATATCATAAATTCAACAATAATAACTAAATAAAATACACCCTGTTTTTATTATTCGTTTTTTTAAACATCTTAATGATGGACAAATTATATTTGAAACGAAAAACATATGCCTAGTCTGGGGTTTGAACCCAGGACCTTTGACTCTCTGTGTCAATGCTCTTCCAAATGAGCTACCTAGGCCTCCAATCTAAACATGTATTTTTCTCTTATACATAGTTAATTCCCTAACCCCAAATGCTATGAGCCGTTGCTACGATTTTTTGCAAATGGCAGCTTCTTTATTAAGAAGACTTTTTACTGGGAATTTAAACATTACTTATAAAGCCAATAGTGCTTCTTTCAATGTTTTTATTATTTGTTTTTAAACATCTTAATGATGGACAAATTATATTTGAAAAGAAAAATATATGCCTAGACTGGGGTTTGAACCCAGGACCTTTGACTGTCTATGTCAATGCTCTTACATGTGAGCTACCTAGGCCTCCAATCTAAACGCATATTTTTCTCTTATACATAGTTAATTCCCTAACCCCAAATGCTACGAGCCATTGCTACGATTTTTTGCAAATGGCGGCTTCTTTATTTTTTAGAGACATGCCACTAGCATCCTGAAGGCTGATGTTCTTCATGCACAATGGTGCTCCTGCACATTTCAGTCTGTCTGCTCACAGGTACCTTCATCGAACATTTGTTCTCTGCTGGATTGGTAGAGGAGGACCAATTTCTTGGCCACTACATTCTCCCGATTTAAACCCCTTGGACTTTGATCTTTGGGGACACCTCAAGTCTTTGGTGTATTCAAGCCCTGTGGATGATGTAATAACTCTCTGTGCACACAGTGTGGCAGCCTGTCAGACAGTACGCACTACACCAGGCATTTTTTATCGTATTGCTTATTTTTTCTTTCACTCACACCTCATACTTCATAACTTCTCTCAGACCCGGGATTCGTCACATCATTTGCAACATTCTCAATGCTGTGTCACGTTCACAACTGACGTCCAATGGCCTTCTATCCTGTAGACTGACCTCCACGCCATCTGATGGCTGACCAACGAACTTCCAAATTAGTCCCCTCTCCTTATAACCGGATATTTCAAAATTCATAGTTGTGTTTTCTTGGTTATAAGGAGAGGGGACTAATTTGGAAGTTTGTCAGTCAGCCATCAGATGGCACGGAGGTCAGCCTACAGGATAGAAGGCCGTTGGACATCAGTTGTGAACGTGACACAGCATTGAGAATGTCGCAAATGATGTGACGAAAGCTGGGTCTGAGAGAAGTTATGAAGTACGAGGTGAGTGAAAGAAAAAATAAACAATATTAAAAAAAAACTCATAGTGTTATTTCCTATCAACATAACTTAATTTTTTATCGTGTTGGAGACTCAATGCGAAGAAGAGCAGCTGCCTGTATTGAAGCACAAGGAGGTCACTTTGAACATTTCATCTGACAGAACAGAGCGCTCCAACAAGTCCCTTGCATTTTTGTCACCATGTACTAACATTCATAAAAGTTTGAATAACTCTGTAATTATATTTAAATTAATATTGGGAAGTAAACATTATGAGGTTATATCATTAATAGTGAGTGGAGAACATATTTTAATCGACTCACCTCATACATTTTCAAACTTCTTTGATACCGACGGTTTCAGACAATATCATGTCCTTCTTCAGTCATGGCATCCACTGATGAAATTCCGTGATTGTTGATTTCTTTAGTGACATCACCTCTTGTGCTGCCATCTTTCATTGGGATTATAAACTTTGTAATTAAATTTTTATCCACCGGAATATCGAAATTCATAGATCGATATTTATTCTTCTGAATGAACATCATTTCCCAAAATGTCAATTCCAACGGTTTATCCAATTGTTTCAAAAGTTTTGCTTCTTTTAAAATTTTATGATGTTCTAGTAAACTATGTGCAGCAATTGCTGGTTTTTCAATTTCACAATTTTTAATATTTCTAAAATGTTCTTTAGTGCGTGTTTCTAAATTCCTTTTTGTTTTTCCTACGTATATTTTGCTACAATCATTACAATTAATTTGATAAATTCCAGATTTCTTACTGTCTGGGATGTTGATTTTTTTATTGGTATTTAAAAGTTTTTCCAGACTAAATTTATTAATTGGTGCCAAAGTAATGTTGTATTTGTCAAATATTTTTTGAAATTTCCCATGTACTATTGGATGGTAAGTAATTTTTCTTGAAATTCTTCTTTTCATTACTAACCATTTGTAATGATTGTAGCAAAGTATACATAGGAAAAACAAAAAGGAATTTAGAAACACGCACTAAAGAACATTTTAGAAATATTAAAAATTGTGAAATTGAAAAACCAGCAATTGCTGCACATAGTTTACTAGAACATCATAAAATTTTAAAAGAAGCAAAACTTTTGAAACAATTGGATAAACCGTTGGAATTGACATTTTGGGAAATGATGTTCATTCAGAAGAATAAATATCGATCTATGAATTTCGATATTCCGGTGGATAAAAATTTAATTACAAAGTTTATAATCCCAACGAAAGATGGCAGCACAAGAGGTGATGTCACTAAAGAAATCAACAATCACGGAATTTCATCAGTGGATGCCATGACTGAAGAAGGACATGATATTGTCTGAAACCGTCGGTATCAAAGAAGTTTGAAAATGTATGAGGTGAGTCGATTAAAATATGTTCTCCATTCACTATTAACTCTGTAATTATCAATTTCCGGACCCATGTTGTAATACACTTTTTTTATTCTCTCCATATGAGCAACTCATTCCTGAAATTTTGCCGTTGAGTTATGTTACACTCTGTATTTGCAGCTTATTCATTTCTTAAAATTTTGGTAACAACTTAAATTCTCTCATCCCATCAAGGTGAGTGCCCACAATGTTGATAGGAGTAGTTTTGAAAGAAAAGATAGATATAAAGAGAAAGTTGGAAAAGATCTCCTATGCTCAAATGCTCTAATACCATCGGAGTCAAAGAAAACAAGAGTTAGCCAAGAGAGGCTAAATAGGAAAGATGATAAGTAGAGCTAGGAATTTTAGATGCAAAAGTTTGGTGAAAAAGGTGCAAAAAAGGTGCTTTAATTTAGCAGAAAAAGGTGCAAATTTCCCATGTGAATTATCATTAAAGAGTACCAAAACAAGTTATATCAAGTAACTCACGACACAAAATTCAGTCATGTTGTCATATATTAAAAAGTCTGAGTACGACAAGTCCCAGAACATTATGTTACTGAAATCACAAGTCCAGTAAACTGTTAAAGCAGATATTATTCAACAACTCAAATGTTTAGAATATATCTAAAAAGTTCAATATCTCAACTGTCAATCAGTGGTTTCGTCTAATGTAAAATATACTGGTTTTCACCTTCTACTTGACTGATCTGTTTTAATTTTACTTCATACAGAGGTTGAAGACTTCCCAGTATATTTCTCCAAATATGCTTTCATAATAGGGTTAAGTTTGGAAAGAGGAATACCACATGCCACAAATTTCTTTGCTGTATCATTAATTTTTTTTTTTATTTATTAAACTAGAAGGAGGTAGCGCTTCGCCAATAAGCTGTTGTCACAATACACATTTACTGCTTTGTAGTTTCTTATTTTTCTTGTTTTGCACTCCCTATATGCTGCATAACATGATTGTGTTGGTGTTTTTCATCAATTGTTATTGAAATATCACAAAGAATGCACCTCATAACAGACCTGTTACTCTGAATTCCATCTGCACTAAACTGTTTAACAAAATCATGTAGTTTGTACAGTTCACATTCGGTTTTGGCATACCGTATACTGGTCATTCAGGAAAATACCAGACCGCACAATTCAAATATTATTTTGAACTGAAACATTTGTTTATGCACTCAACAATCTCCCTTGCTTAAACAATAGCTTTCGCATAACTGTGGTGTAAACTAATTTAAAAGGAACAGCCTAACGGGACTGCACTAAAGTGGAAGTAATGTGATGTGGACTGATATCATGATACCACACATCGTTACCAACCCTTCAAAGCGTATTTGAAGAAATGTAAAAAAAAAATACACATTATTTTGGGAATACAATGCTGCTAAGAGACAAAAAAGGTTTAAAAAAGTGCAAAATGTGCTTGCATTGATAAAAAGGTGCAAAAAAGTGCTAGCATTGAAAAAAGGTGCAAAATGGTGCATCTAAAACACATTTAGGGGCATTTATTTAATGTTTTCTTTGCAAGACAAGCTAATTTGAGCATTGTAGTAACAAAATAAAATTAAGGTGCAGCACCTAAAATTCCTAGCTCTAATGATAAGGAAGGGAGACTGATACTGAAAAGAAAATAATCATTTTCGGTCAATAACTCATCAATCTGACAGAGAAAGAAAAAAAAAACCCTAAGATCTCAAGTGCTCTAATATCATTAGGGTCAGAGTTTATCCAAGGGAGGCTAGATAGTAATATTGGAAGAGAGAACTGAAATAGAAAGAGATATTATTTTGGTCTGATTTCTTAGTTACCAAAACAGTCATAAACATAAAAATTAAATTAAAATTTTTATTACCTCACCTCATATCCTTTATACTTCTAGACTACAGTTTCGGAGCTATATCTCCATCCTCAGTACCCTCTCATCGACTGGTGTTATGTCGTTTCTTGGCGGTTTTCAACGACATAACACCGGTCAATGAGAGGCCACTGAGGATTGAGATATGGCTCCGAAACTGTAGTCTAGAAATATAAAGAATATGTGAGGTAATAAAAATAAAGAGAGATGAACAGACAGATGAATGGAGAAGACTGCATAACAATGAATTACATGGTCTTTATAGGAAGCCAGATATAATAAGAACAATTAAGTCTCATAGACTGCAATGGGCAGGACATGTGGCACAAATGGGGAATGAAAGACATGCATGGAAGCTTCTTGTAGGAAAACCAGAGGGAAAAAGCCCAGTTGGTAGACCAAGAATGAGGTGGGAGAATAACATTAATTATGATTTGAGGGAAGTAGATTATACAGGGAATGATTGGAAAACATTGGCTCAGGATAGGGATGTATGGAGAGCTTATGTCTGCGTGGTCATGAACCTACGGGTTCAATAGTGCCAGTGAGTTAGTTAGTTATTCTTAAATTAAACCTCATAATGTTTTTTCCCTGTGAAAGTTAAAAAAAAAGCCATACACATGATTTTAATAAAATGAGAAATATAGAATTATGTCTTTCTTCTAAATTGATCACTAATATTTCCATCAAACACAAAATAGGCTACAAAAACATGCATTTGCCATTTATAATATCTTCTGTAAAATATGATAGATTTTATACAGTTGCTAAGGTAAACAAATTTTAAACTTCTACATTTTTAGCTTTTGCAGTTGTAAATAATCAATAAAACATATATTAATAATTAAATGAATCGTGTTGAAAAATCAGCTATAGCAGCACATAGTTTATTAGAGCATCATAGGATTGAAAAAGAAGCAAAACTTTTAAAACATCTATCAAAACCTTTGGATTTAACAGTTTGGGAAAAAATATATATTCAAAAAAACCATACTAGAACTATGAACTTTGAGATTCCGGAAGAACCAAGCTTGATTACAAAGTTCTTCAAAAATACAACAGATAGCAGTTTAGGAAATGATTCATTCAAAGTAACACCAGATGGCAGTTTGAAGAGGAATTCCTTCAAAAGAACACCAGATGGCAGTCTAGATGATTACCGGCAAAAAGGAGAAAAAATTGACAGTCGTGAAAACAGCTGACGATGACGACAAAGTGTCGCCGATACTGCAGTGCTGTGTTTAAAGAAACATAGATGTATGAGGTAAGAAAAAATCACGATTCATTTAATTATTATTAATTGAACCTCATAATGTTAAAAATTCCCAAATTTAATATATAAATAAAAACATATATTAATAAATTAATGAGTCATTTTAACATCTTACCTCATATTTCATGAAATATGAGGTAAGATGCTAAAATGACTCATTAATTTATTAATTAAGAACCTCATAATGTGTTTCCCAATTTTAACTTTGAAAAACATATATTATTATTAACTGGAGCGCTTTCGGAAGTTATCTTCCATCTTCGGCAGGTTGAGCTTCCACTACTTGTTGTTGTTGTGTACGGTGATGTATACTCCAACTGTTTGTCTATGTACAATAATCTATAAACTTTTCAGTAGAATTTATATATCACAACACTTGTATAAATCTTATCTCAATGAACCTCAAAATATTACTTCTTAAAATAAAATAACTTGTATAAATATCTAAAAAATCCTATAAAATATGGAGCAATTAGCAACTCTATACTTTCAATTGCAAACAATGCTCAGAAATTGAGTCATATACCAAATAATAAATGAAGGGTCCAGGGGAAAAACGATAAATGTCACATTAAACTCAAACTGAGATAAATGAATTTTAAGTTTTGAAACGCTATATCATTTCCGGTACACATTATTTTCAAAGCCTTATAAAATGTAACCCATAGCTTCTTTAAACAGTTTTCGCCTTTTAAATGTTACTAGGGAACAGTACAAACACTAAGGGTCGAATGTTTGAACGCATTAGACAATAAAAGGCGTTCTCTGCTGAGAAAGTTTTATCCAAATACATTTTGCTTACTCAGAAATCTATTCATGCGATAATAATTGTAAGCTACCTGACGAGGTACCTTAAGATCATAGCTCAAGATAGAAACTTATCGTGAAAATCCCGAAGGGAACCGATGTAGTTTGAAACCTTTGCTGCTTTATCCAAGATGTCGGACCCTGAAGACTTCGATCATGTTTTCGGTATACGCGGAGAAGAGGAATTTGATAGAGTCTACCAAAGAATTCAACTGGAAGACCAGGAGAATCGGCGTAATATTGCACGACGCAAACGTCGTTGTATACGGTATTATTTGCAGGACGTAAGCGTAAATGCGTTCCTCTATAGCAGTCGAAAATAACAGAAGTGGTTTTATCGCTGAGAATTCTGGGTAATTCGTTGCCAATATTACGAAAACGTCAACTTTCATGCATGACCGGTAAGTTGGCCATTAATTCGATCTCAGCAATTGCTCACGGTGAGTCAGCTCACCAGTGATTGGAAGTAATATGAGTAGAGACTAATGTATTTGCATACGACCCTAAGAGTATGAAATCTCAGTTTTTGTGATTTTGTGACATTCATCGTTTTTCCCCTGGACCCTTCAAATGTTATTGAATAACAAAACCATCGACTCTAGTTCACACCATGCTAATTTAACAAACAAAATAATTGAAATTTTTCAAATAATTCTGAAATGTTTACCTGTTCTCTGGAGTATCAATACCAGGTCCAAGTGGAGGAACAACAACATCTACTAAACCCATTCGTTTTGCTCGATCTGAAGGTATAGTCTTTCCAGTGAGAGTCATATCAAGAGCATTAGGAACTCCAATTAGTTGAGGTAATCTTTGTGTGCCTCCCGCACCAGGCAGAAGACCAAGCATTACTTCAGGAAGACCAAGTCCTGTTTTTTTATCTTTTACTGCAATTCTATAGTGACATGCCAATGCAACCTGCAAAATAAGATTGATATAAAAAAATTCCAACTGGTCAATATAATTATATTATTTTTGGTCTGGACATCTTACCTCAATATTAATGTTGATTTGTTCTTGGACATGTTTTCAAAACAATTCTCTGTTTTATCTTCAGCTTTCCCAGACTGGTTTTATTTATGTTGCATTATGTTGCACCACCTGGATGTCGATGTCAGCTCCATCCTGTGGTTGGCCAAAGAACCTCCAAACAAGGTCACCCTCCATCGGAATATCAAAATTCATAACTCTGTTTCTGTTCTTCTGAATATAAATTTTTTCCCAAATAGTCAGCTCGTTTGTATTTTCTAACTGTTTTAATAATTTAGTGTCTGAATTTATATTATGTTTTTCAGACCAAACATGAGCAGCAACTGCAGATTTTTCAATTTCTCCATTTTTAATATTTCTTGTGTGTTCTTTGGTTCTAATTTTTAGGTTTCTTTTTGTTTTCCCTATATATATCTTTTCACAACCCATGCATTCAATTTGATATATTCCTGACTTTTTATTTTTATCAGTTTTTTCATTTTTGTTGGTTTTTATTAGTTTATTTAAACTGTAGTTATTTTTTGGTGCTAATTTAATATTAAACTTCTCAAATATATTTTGAAATTTATTATGTACCCAGGGGTATATAAGTGAATAATCAATTTAAAAGAATTAATAATTTTGAAAGTCTGCAGATTGAAAATTCATTGGAATTAGTTAAGAAATTAGAAAAAGTGGAAATTGAACCCACAGATAGGTTGGTTTCGTTTGATGTAGTTTCACTATTCACAAATGTACCGAAACAAAAAACTTTGGAGATATTGAACAATTGGTTAAGAAAAAACAACATAGACAGAGAGATCAAAGAAGATTATTTGAAATTAACTGCGTTATGCATTGATCAAATGTTTTTTACATTCAATGGGAGTTTCTATAGACAAAAATCAGGGCTCTCAATGGGAAACCCATTATCACCTTTTCTGGCAAATTTATTTATGAGCGATTTTGAATGTAAAATCACTAAAGCACATCCCACAATGTTTAAATTTTGGAGTAGATATGTTGATGATATAATTTGTATTGTTAAAGAAAAACATGTAGAAGATTCCCTAAAACTATTAAATTTACAGAGTACAAACATTAAATTCACCAAAGAAATAGAAGACAATAAACAAATACCATTTTTGGATCTTAAATTGGTCAGAAACGAAGAAAAAAGAAAAATTGAATTCAGGATTCATAGGAAAGAAACTCATACGGAAAATTTTATAAAATCAACAGGGTTCAATCCAATTGGACATAAATTAGCAGCATTTAATAGTTTAACTCATAGATTGGTAAACTTACCCTTAAACGAAGAAGATTTTAAACATGAGAAAAAACACATAATCAAAGTAGCAAGAGAAAATGGGTTTGATGAAAAAATGGTACAAAAAAGGATAGAAAAGTATAAAAAACAAAAAATGATAAACAGAAGTAATCTTGAAAAAGAAGAACCACCTATGAAAAAATATAGGAAATTCACATATCACCCCTGGTACATAATAAATTTCAAAATATATTTGAGAAGTTTAATATTAAATTAGCACCAAAAAATAACTACAGTTTAAATAAACTAATAAAAACCAACAAAAATGAAAAACTGATAAAAATAAAAAGTCAGGAATATATCAAATTGAATGCATGGGTTGTGAAAAGATATATATAGGGAAAACAAAAAGAAACCTAAAAATTAGAACCAAAGAACACACAAGAAATATTAAAAATGGAGAAATTGAAAAATCTGCAGTTGCTGCTCATGTTTGGTCTGAAAAACATAATATAAATTCAGACACTAAATTATTAAAACAGTTAGAAAATACAAACGAGCTGACTATTTGGGAAAAAATTTATATTCAGAAGAACAGAAACAGAGTTATGAATTTTGATATTCCGATGGAGGGTGACCTTGTTTGGAGGTTCTTTGGCCAACCACAGGATGGAGCTGACATCGACATCCAGGTGGTGCAACATAATGCAACATAAATAAAACCAGTCTGGGAAAGCTGAAGATAAAACAGAGAATTGTTTTGAAACATGTCCAAGAACAAATCAACATTAATATTGAGGTAAGATGTCCAGACCAAAAATAATATAATTAAAATAACCTCAAAATATAACTTCCTAAAATTAAATATTAATTACAACTTCTTAAGTTATAAGGAAGAAACAAAACCAGGAATTGTGTTTGTGTTATAAATTACGAAAAACAAGATGGCGTCCTCCATACTCAACTTCAATAACAATTTTTTCGAAACAAAATATGAAGTCAAAAAGTTTATAAAATTAAGAGAGAAGAAATTTAAAAGATTAGCAGACATTAAATTCATCAACCAATGTCTAAAATTAGAATTGGTTCCCATGTTCATTAGAAAAACGTTAAGCATAACAATAACAGCAAACAACAAAAAATTTTGGAGAACAAATTACTAAAACTAGAAAAGAATAAACACTTTGAAATGATCAGTAATCTGGATATTGAAATTTATTTGTTACATATCAAATTGTCTAAAATATTAGGAAACATCATGTGGGAAAACCTAGAAAATAAATTTTTCACTTTGTTGAACATAACCATGAAAAAGAAAATTGAGAAACAAAAGACAAAGATAAATAATTTGTTAACTAATCAAAGGGAAAGAAGAATACATCAAATAAAATCAACATCAGAATAAAACCAGAAATGAAGAAAAATCAGAATCCACCAGAAATTATGTAAAAATTTTTCAAAGGCAACCTTTAACCTAAAAGAGACAAAATTGTTAGAAAACGGTCTAAAAACAGCAATAGATTATTCCAATAGAATAGAAGAATACATAGTGGACATTGAAAATTCAATAGAAGGGTTAGTTACAGAAGAAAAAATAATCATCAGAAAAAAATGTGAAGAAATTTTGAATAAATAAAGAATACAAATAAAAACCCAGTTTGTAAGGAGAATTTAAAAACACTCAAAGAAATAAATAACAAAAATGTTGTATATACAAAATCAGATAAGGGTAACCAAATTATAATTCTGGACAAAGAAGATTATCAAAATAGAATGGAAGAACTTTTGAAAGAAAAAGAGTATGAAAAAATTAAGAATGACCCCCTACCAAAAACCATAAAAAAAGTGGAAAACTGTTTTAAAAATGTTAAAATTCTATCCAAGAAAGAAAAATTTCAATTAAAAGTAAGCAACCCAAGAAACCCTAATATACATGGACTTCCAAAATTCACAAACCGGGAAACAAAATGAGGCCAATAATTAACAATATTGGATCACCAACCTACAAAATTTCGAAATGGCTGAATAATCAATTTAAAAGAATTAATAATTTTGAAAGTCTGCAGATTGAAAATTCATTGGAATTAGTTAAGAAATTAGAAAAAGTGGAAATTGAACCCACAGATAGGTTGGTTTCGTTTGATGTAGTTTCACTATTCACAAATGTACCGAAACAAAAAACTTTGGAGATATTGAACAATTGGTTAAGAAAAAACAACATAGACAGAGAGATCAAAGAAGATTATTTGAAATTAACTGCGTTATGCATTGATCAAATGTTTTTTACATTCAATGGGAGTTTCTATAGACAAAAATCAGGGCTCTCAATGGGAAACCCATTATCACCTTTTCTGGCAAATTTATTTATGAGCGATTTTGAATGTAAAATCACTAAAGCACATCCCACAATGTTTAAATTTTGGAGTAGATATGTTGATGATATAATTTGTATTGTTAAAGAAAACATGTAGAAGATTCCCTAAAACTATTAAATTTACAGAGTACAAACATTAAATTCACCAAAGAAATAGAAGACAATAAACAAATACCATTTTTGGATCTTAAATTGGTCAAAAACGAAGAAAAAAGAAAAATTGAATTCAGGATTCATAGGAAAGAAACTCATACGGAAAATTTTATAAAATCAACAGGGTTCAATCCAATTGGACATAAATTAGCAGCATTTAATAGTTTAACTCATAGATTGGTAAACTTACCCTTAAACGAAGAAGATTTTAAACATGAGAAAAAACACATAATCAAAGTAGCAAGAGAAAATGGGTTTGATGAAAAAATGGTACAAAAAAGGATAGAAAAGTATAAAAAACAAAAATGATAAACAGAAGTAATCTTGAAAAGAAGAACCACCTATGAAAAAATATAGGAAATTCACATATCACCCCTGGGTACATAATAAATTTCAAAATATATTTGAGAAGTTTAATATTAAATTAGCACCAAAAAATAACTACAGTTTAAATAAACTAATAAAAACCAACAAAAATGAAAAAACTGATAAAAATAAAAGTCAGGAATATATCAATTGAATGCATGGGTTGTGAAAAGATATAT
The DNA here is from genome assembly GCA_030220185.1 of Diploptera punctata. Classification (NCBI taxonomy): domain Eukaryota; kingdom Metazoa; phylum Arthropoda; class Insecta; order Blattodea; family Blaberidae; genus Diploptera; species Diploptera punctata. Next base: position 1,365,407 of record JASPKZ010001215.1, on the reverse strand, counting down.
ATAGGGAAAACAAAAAGAAACCTAAAAATTAGAACCAAAGAACACACAAGAAATATTAAAAATGGAGAAATTGACAAAATCTGCAGTTGCTGCTCATGTTTGTTCTGAAACCCCCCATAATATAAATTCAGACACTAAATTATTAAAACAGTTAGAAAATACAAACGAGCTGACTATTTGGGAAAAAATTTATATTCAGAAGAACAGAAACAGAGTTATGAATTTTGATATTCCGATGGAGGGTGACCTTGTTTGGAGGTTCTTTGGCCAACCACAGGATGGAGCTGACATCGACATCCAGGTGGTGCAACATAATGCAACATAAATAAAACCAGTCTGGGAAAGCTGAAGATAAAACAGAGAATTGTTTTGAAACATGTCCAAGAACAAATCAACATTAATATTGAGGTAAGATGTCCAGACCAAAAATAATATAATTAAAATAACCTCAAAATATAACTTCCTAAAATTAAATATTGGTCAATATAAACTGTTAATACAGTTAGATGTATTTCTAACTGATTTAATATATGTAAAAATACTTGAAATGTTTGAATTTGTATTTTTTATAAACAAATAAATGGGATTGGACAAATTGGATGGGAGTCAGCCAGTAGTATTCCTTCCTTTTCAGTTGGACCAATCAGAACTTCCAGGTTATAACAGAAATGAAATGGGATTTTTCCCAGAACAACAAGATGGCTACAATACTAGAAAGAAGTCAGACATGTAAAACTACAGGTCATCAAGAAATAAGAGAATTATAGTTCATTTCTTGATATTAGTTGACAAAATGGTGTCAGAGTTATGGAAAATAATATTATAGTAGAAATTTAATTCATATGGAGTATAAATAATCCATAAAGTGGAAATAAAGTGTTAGTGAAAAACTGACCGTTGGAAATAGTCATCCATTACATATATCAAGCAATAATCTTCTATAAGTGAAATTTATTAATTTAAGCCGGAATCTTTTAAAGTATTGATCATTTACAAGATTCATCTAAACAGAAGTGAAAACTTTAATAAATCATCATCATCATCACTCCAGGGATTAGGCAATTGCCCGTTCCGACTTCATAATGCACCAGCCCAACGTCTTCTAGGTCTTCCAACATCACGTCTTCCTCTTGCTTGATAATTTCTTGCTAACAATGGATATCTCTCCTTACCCATTCCATCCATATGATCAATCCATTTCTGTCTGTAATTTGTGACCTTATCCAATAAAGGCTGTACTTTCAATTCTTCTCTTATATCTTCATTTCTTATTCTATCAAGTCTTGTACATCCTTTTACTTGTCTTAGGAACCTCATCTCCGCCGTCTGTATTCTATCCTTCTGTTTTTTCATTGGTGCCCAAGTTTCACATCCATACAATATTGTGGGAACCGCCATAACATTATACATTTTTATCTTTGTTTCTTTTCTAATTTTATTTTTGAATGTTCTCTGTATTGTTCCACACACCGTCTGAAATTTATTTATTTTAGAGTCAATATCTCTTTCCACGTTGTAGCCAACATCACAGCCCAAATATTTGAAACTAGACACCTGTTCTATACTTTGATTTTCTAAAATAATTTTGGATCTCACTGGATCTCTTCCTCTAAAGCCATGGTCTTCGTTTTCCTTACAGAAATCTTTAGATGATATAATTTACATATTTCATTTAATGCATGCATAGATTTCTGTAAGTCGTCTTTATTTTTCTGTATTATGATTACATCGTCAGCAAATAGAAGATTTTTTTATTATTAATTTAACATTTCTCAATGAAAGATAAATTAAATTTGAAGAGAAAATTTTTTTTTTTTTTTTGGCCCGGAAAGCCAAGGGTCCCGGGTTCGAGTCCCGGTCTAGGCGAAAAATTTTTCTCTTCAAATTTAATTTATCTTTCATTGAGAAATGTTAAATTAATAATAAAAACATCATTAGAGGCCTTACTGGCTTTTAAAGTAATGTTAAATTTCCAATAAATGTCTTCTTAACTAAGAAGCCGCCATTTGCAAAGATAGAAACAATGGTTTCAAAAGCATTTGGCGATAGGGAATTACAACGTATATAAGAGAAAAATTTGCGTCTAGATCGTAACTCGCCTCGGTAGCTCAGTTGGTAGAGCACTTGGCCCGGAAAGCCAAGGGTCCCGGGTTCGAGTCCCGGTCTAGGCGAAAATTTTTCTCTTCAAATTTAATTTATCTTTCATTGAGAAATGTTAAATTAATAATAAAAACATCATTAGAGGCCTTACTGGCTTTTAAAGTAATGTTAAATTTCCAATAAATGTCTTCTTAACTAAGAAGCCGCCATTTGCAAAGATAGAAACAATGGTTTCAAAAGCATTTGGCGATAGGGAATTACAACGTATATAAGAGAAAAATTTGCGTCTAGATCGTAACTCGCCTCGGTAGCTCAGTTGGTAGAGCACTTGGCCCGGAAAGCCAAGGGTCCCGGGTTCGAGTCCCGGTCTAGGCGAAAATTTTTCTCTTCAAATTTAAATAGAAGATTATTTATGCACACTTTATTATCTATCCTTATTCCTGGATTTCACTTTAATAAAATAACATTTAATTTAACTGTTAACAAAGTGTCGTTTGTTTATGTAAGAAACTTTACGCCATTCCCCTGAAGGGAGTCATCAGTGCCTTGGCAAATATCAGTGATCTAAATTATTACCATCGTATATCTTCAAATGTCTCCACAACGTGGGACATCACACCCAACAACCCACTTTTACTTTAAGATTTACATATGACTTAGAAAGAAACTGATTTTGCAAGTATAAAGATTTAAAAATTTATTTGATATTCCTGTAACGACTAATAACATTTTAACTTACCTCAAGGCCGCCTCCAAAGCAAGAACCCATTATAGCAGCAACAATAGGTTTCTTACTATTTTCAATTACATTCAAAATATTCTTTCCATCAATTCCAACTTGTTCAACTTCTTTTGCAGATTTTAGTGATGATAACATTCCAACATCTGCACCAGCTATAAAACAACCTGGTTTTCCTGAGATAAGGACGGCAGCTTGTACACTTGGGTCAGCCTCAATTCTCTTTATTACTCGTTCCACCTCCCTCATCACAGATTCATCCAAAGTATTTACCTGCAATATACATAAAAACACATTGTCCTTTATATCCCTCCTCATCACACTGTAAAGCAGGATTTTAATATCATAATGAATATAAAAGTTAAAGTTAATAATTTTGTATTTTAAAATTCTTTTAATATTTAAATATAACTTAAATAAATAAAAATCATCTAAATAATTCATTGTTGTTCATTGTTGAATAAAAATGTCTCAGTAACAATTAAAGTTTAAAGAAATTGTACTACATAACAGTTTTTGTAAATAATGCTTTTAAAAATTGTTTTAAGTCATTGTTGTCAGAATTATAAAGTTTTCTGTTATAACTGTAATAAGAAAACCTGCCTAACTTCATATTTTTAAATGAAAGTAAACTAAACTCTGATTGGATGTTAAAACAATTAACTTTTTTTGATTTAACAAATCAAATTTAAACCTTATATTTAATGGACTATTAACCAATAGAATTTAAACTTAACATCATGTGATGTAATAATGTTCTTTAAAATTATAAAAGAATTACACTAGTCATTCTGCATACAACTTTCAACAAAGATAGAAGCAAGAAGAGATATCCTGATAAAATGTAATATTTAATACAAGAATAATTGATTGAAGAAAAGAAAATAATATAATTTTAATTGACGGTGAAGAATAATACCACCTACATTTACTTAATCTGCTGGGAACTTTACAAAGTGAATAAATGTGAAATTATTTCTACAAGAAACAGTTTTTAATGATTTTTAAAGTGTTTTCCTATCCAGTGTACCAACTACCGACCCTAAGAAGAGAATCCGGCTCTACCGAAAATTAAACCCAACCTGATTCAGTAATTCTTTTTTTTTTGACACAAATCCTTCTTCAAAATGTTACTACAACATCGGGCATGAAGAGAATTACTGCTTCAAAATGTCACCACAACGGGGGACAGCAATTTACTTCTTCAACTGTCATTATCTTTTATATTCTCACTTGCCAAAACATAGAATTCCCTTCCGTCCTATGTCAGAGACTGTCGAACAATAACATCCTTCAAAAACAAACTAAATAATTATTTAATAACAAACTAACTTATATACCTCACTGATATTATTCTTTTAACAATTAATAAATATATTTATTTATGAAAATAATATTAAGATTAAATATTTTCATTTTGTTTAAATATTGTAAAACTGTGAAATTAGTTTACTATGGGCCGCATGCAAATACATTAGTCTCTGGTGAGCTGAGTTTTCCGTGAGAACGTGCAAAGTTTGAATTAGCGAGTCGCTGACTGGTCACGCATGAAAGTAGTTTTTTTCGTAATATTGGCAAGAAATTACCCAGAATTCTCAGCGATAAAACCACTGCCGTTATTTTTGTCTGCTAGAGGAATGCATTTACGCTTGCATCCTGCAAATAATACCGTATACAACGACGTCTACATCGTGCGATATTATGCCGATTCTCCTGTTCTTCCAGTTGAATTCTTTAGTAGACTCTATCAAATTCCTCTTCTCCGTGTACACCAAAAACATGATCGAAGTCTTCAAGGTTTCAAAGTACATCGGTTACCATCGGGTTGCTCATGATTCGTTCTCTGCAAAGTCACCTCGCCAGGTAGCTTAGGAATTTTGACAACTATTATCGCATGAACATATTTTTGAGTACACAAAAACGTCTTTGGATGCAACTTTCTCAGCAGAGAACGACTTTTACAGTCTAATGCATTCATACATACGACCCTAAATCTCATTATTTTTCTTTTTTATATACATTAGACAGGGATAGTTTACCAATAATTTAATTTATCTCGCTTGAATACATTTTATTATTAGTTTTAGTATTAACCTTATCTATCATTAACTGGTTATATTATAGATTGTAATATAATAGATATTATCTTATTGGTCAAATCTTCATTTAGTATTTAATATTAGAGTTAATTATGATTGTTATATTCTGATGTAATATATGTTTGCCCTGGTGAGTGGAAGAGAAGGCCACATTGCCTTAACTCCACCAGGCTAAATAAATAATAAAAATCTTGTAGCTTTGTAATATTGTAATATAATCTAAATATTTTTATTGTCAACTTAATCACTACGCTACGGCGTGTCACAATTAATAATTAGGGTAATGTATTTATGTAAATTGTTATGACCAAAAAATGCACTACTTTTTTTAAATTTCTAAACAGACCTAGTAATTAATTTTATTTGGTGCTTGCAAAGATAGTGTTATCCCATTGAACATTTTTAAGGGATGACATGAAAACCATATACTAAGGAAGACAGTATATTAAGTGGGAAATTGATAGCATGCATCTATCTATATACCCCGCACTTCCTCATGTAGGGATGAGGGTGCTCCCTAGTGAAAGTGTTTTAACTAACTCATTGGCACTATCGAACCCGTAGGTTCATGACCGTGTGGACAATCTTCCTTCAAAACATAGTTAATGTTATTCTCCCTCCTCATTCTTGGTTTACCAACTGGGCGTTTTCCCTCTGGTTTTCCTATATGAAGCTTTCATGCACGTCTTTCATTCCCCATTCGTGCCACATGTCCTGCCCATCGCAATCTACAAGACTTAACTCTTCTCATTATATCTGGCTTCCTATAAAGACCATGCAATTCACTGTTATGCAGTCTTCTCCATTCACCTGTCTGTTCATCTCTCTTTGGTCCAAACATTTTCTAAGTATTAAATTAATATTAAGAAGCTAAAGCTGTTACTATGATTGAAATAAGTATATTAAAGTACACTACTAAATTATTATAATCAAATGGTAAAGAGTAGTGTACTTTAATATACTTATTTCAATCATAGTAACAGCTTTAGCTTCTTAATATTAATTTAATAAATAATGCTATAGGTATGTGGAGTCCCTTCATGTCTTCTTCAGGTAGAAGCCATTCATTGTGTATTTGTGAATGATGATTCATAGCATTTGAATGTGGGACCAAGACGGTAAGGTAAAGGAAGGATTTATGCTTGGATGGGAAGGAAGCCTGGATTAGCTCAATGGTTAGAGCATCAGCACGGAAAGCTGAAGGTTCGGGGTTCGATTCCCGGTTCAGGCATAAATTTTTCTCTTTACCATTTGATTACAATTTTCTAAGTACTTTATTCTGAAATACTTGTAATCTCCTTTCCTCCCTTAAAGTAAGAGTCCATGTTTTGCATTCATATAATATAACTGGTAGAATAATAGTTTTATATATTTTCAGTTTAATGTTTTTTGAAAGGAGTTGGGAAGTCAAGAGTCTCTGTAATGCATAATAATACGCATTTCCAGAATTGAGTCTATGTTTAATTTCCTTGTGCATCTCATTCCTATTTGTGATTATTGTTCCTAGGTATTTGAATTCAACTACTTCCTCAAAATTTCCCTCATTTGTCATTAGCTGTCCATTTCCATTATATAGTGTTTTTCTGTGTGTGACCATATATTTAGTTTTTTGATATTTACTTCCAGTTCCAATTTCTTAGCGTTACTCAGTAGTGTGTGCGTGTTGGCCTTTAGTATCTCCTCCTTATCGGCCAATGGTACATCATCATCCATGCAAATATTAGGCCCTGTGGCCTGCTATAGTCTCAAAGAGGAATTTTCCATCCAGTGCTTTATTGGACATCCCAGCGATCTTTTGCCTTGGGGGCAGTAACGAAGCATGGCTTTTGGAATTCTACGAGACGGCATTCGTTGAAGATGGGCTTTCCAGTTGTTCTGTCTAGTACTACATAATCAGCATAAACCAACAGCTTACTAATACCATTGAGTCGTAGGCCTTCTTCATCCTCTAAAGATTTGATGGCATGCTCTAGTACAAAATTAAATAGTAGAGGAGATAGTGCATCTCCTTGCTTTACCCATTGTAGATTTCAAAAGTATCCAAAAACTGTTTGCCTTCATGCACCCTACTCTTTGTGCCATTTAGACACATTCGTATAATAAAATTAATAATGGTTTCATTTTTAATTTTATTATTTGCCCAATATCTACCTATGCTTCTTAGACAAGAGCAGATACTTCTAGAATGAAATAGATTCTAGAGACAAATGAAATTAATATTTTAAGAATAAATGTGCATAAAACTATAAGAGATAAGATGGGAAGTAAAGAGATAAGAAACTAGTTAAATTTCCAAGCAACAATTGATAGGGTGGATAAAAGAACTGGATGGAAACATGTATCTCGCATGGCATCAGACTGAACTGTATGTCTGGCAAAACACAATCTACCTGCAGATGAGAATAGATCACCTGGAAGACCAAAAGGAGATAGAGGGACTCTTAATTTCTGCAAGGAACAGGCTGTGAGCCTAATGTAATGAGAAGAAGTTCCACATTGTTTTTAATTCTCCAGGAGCCATCAATATTTTTGGCAAGGTCAAAAGTCAACACTTTCAAAATTCATATTAAAGCACAGTTGAGGTTATGTATACAGGTTGTACAACATCAGTACCAGTTAAAATGCAGAAGATGAAACATTGATTTTGAAAGGCCTCCACATTAGAATTTATTTAATAATTTAGTTGAGGACAACTGACTTACCAGGTACTAATTTTATATTTAACATCTTATTAAGGTCAAAAATTAATTTAAAATTTTGCTTTTGGACTAATATATTTTGTTGGCTGAACTCTTACAGTACTTATGATTTACATGCATAAGTCACTATTAATCTTATTATTCTTCCATATTATCTTAGTTTTGCATTTTTGGAAATTAATTTATTCTTTGATAGTGGGAGATTATCATGAGCTTAATTTCATAGTAAATTCTTTCTTTAATCTTTTCTTCTATAGTATAATTACTGTTTACAATGGAACATTCACTTGCTTTACACTATTGTTATTGATTTTAAGGTTTTCTAAGTCATTATTCTTTCTGGAACAGTAAATATATTGTATTTGTTCATTAATAGACCAATTATCTCTGATTGATCTTTCAACTTCTGGAATGTTTCTATAACAACATGTTTTTCAGTTCTAGCAGTTATTAATATATTGTCTGCATATGCAGTGCATTCTTTAATCATCATCATCATCATCTTAAGGCACGACAACTTCAAAAGTGAATGTTTTGGCCTTCTCAACAATCCTCCTCCATGCCAATGTCTCTTGCCATATTCAAATTATTCACTTTCTATTTTCCTTAGATCGTTCATTGTGTCATCCTCCCATCTGATCTTTGGTCTTCCAACAGCACTGCCTCCTACAGGTTTCTATTTATACAGGTTTTTGACCAGTCTCTGATCATCCATTCTTTAATATGGTAGATAAATTTCCTCTTAGGTTTATCTGTTTTAATATTGTGTCTACCACTACACTAAATAATATTTCTGACAGAGGATCTCCTTGTTTAACTCCAGAAGATTTCTGGTGGGATTGACAATATTAATTCTAAAAGTTTCAGAATCAGAAATTCAAAATCAAATTCCGTTTTTAGATCTATACTTACTTACTCACTGGCACTATCAAACCCGTAGTTCATGGCCGCACAGACATAAGCTCTCCATACATCCCTATCCTGAGCTAATGCTTTCCAATCATTCCCTGTATAATCTACTTCCATCAAATCATAGTTAATGTTGTTCTCCCATCTCATTCTTGGTCTACCAACTGGGCGTTTTCCCTCTGGCTTTCCTACAAGAAGCTTCCATGCACGTCTTTTATTCCCCATACATGCAACATGTCCTGCCTATTGCAGTCTACGAGACTTATCTGTTCTTATAACTGGCTTCCTATAAAGATCATGTACTTCATTGTTATGCAGTCTTCTCCATTCACCTGTTTGGTCCAAAAATTTTCCTAAGAACTTTATTCTCAAATACTTGTAATCTCCTTTCCTCCCTTAAAGTAAGAGTCCATGTTTCACACCCATATAATATAACTGGTAGAATAATAGTTTTATATATTTTCAGTTTAACATTTTTTGAAAGGTGTTGGGACATCAAAAGTCTCTGCAATGCATGATAGCATGCATTTCCAGAATTGAGCCTATGTTTAATTTCTTTGTGCATCTCATTCCTATTTGTGATTATTGTTCCTGTATTTGAATTCAGCCACTTCCTCAAAATTTCCCTCATTTGTCATTAGCTGTCCATTTCCATTATATAATGCATTTCTACGTGTGACCATATATTTAGTTTTATTGATATTTACTTCCAGTCCTAATTTCTTAGTGTTACTCAATAGTGTGTGCGTGTTGTCCTTTAGGAACTCCTCGCTATCGCCCAATAGTACTACATCATCAGCATAAACTAACAGCTTATTAATACCATTGAGTTGTAGGCCTTCCTCATCCTCTAAAGATTTGATGCCATGCTCTAGTACAAAATTAAATAGTAGAGAAGATAGTGCATCTCCTTGATTCAACCCATTCTGGATTTGTTTAGATCTATAGCCTACCTAATTAGGAAAAAAACCCCAGAAAATTGAATTTGATATATACACGAAAGATACCCATATTGATAATTATATTAAATCATCTGGCTTCAGTCCTATTGATATAAACATGCAATATTTAATAGTCTCTTATACAGATTAACTAACATCCCATTAAATGAGGAAAAATTTAAAAAAATAATACAATAATATCCTAAATATAGCTAGATTAAATGGTTTCAATAAGAAGATGATTACAAATAAATTAAGGAAATTCAAACAGAAAAAACAACTTAAAGAATGCACTACCCTACGAACTGATAGTAAAGAAAAGAAAAAAATTCAAGAAAATTACTTACCATCCTGAAGTACATAAGAAATTTCAAAAAAAATTTTGACAAACACATCTTATATATTAAATTTGGGAATTTTTAACATTATGAGGTTCAATTAATAATTAAATGAATCATGATTTCTTCTTACCTCATACTTCTATGTTTTTTTAAACACAGCACTGCAGTATTGGCGACCCATTGTCACCATCGTCAGCTGTTTTCACGACTGTGCAGTGCTGTGTTAAAAAAACATAGAAGTATGAGGTAAGAAGAAATCACGATTCATTTAATACTTATAAACACATGTTACTTTGGCACCAATAAATAACTACTTATTTTAGGAATTCTCACTATGAGGTATATTCTACCTTAACCAATAAATAAATTCAGTCTGGGAAAACTTCTAAGTACAAATAAAAAAATCAACATCCCAGACAGTAAGAAATCTGGTATTTATCAAATAAATTGTAATGATTGTAGCAAACTATATATAGGAAAAACAAAAAGGAATTTGGAAACACATACTAAAGAACATTTTAGAACAATTTAGAAAAATTGTGAAATTGAAAAATCAGCAATTGCTGCACATAGTTTGCTGGAACATCATAAAATTGGAAAAGAGGCAAAACTTTTGAAACAATTGGGACAAACCGTTGGGATTGACGATTTGGGAGAAGATATTCATTCAGAAGAATAAATATCAATCGATATATATTGATTCCGGTAGAAAAAAATTTAATTTTGAAATTTATAATCCTAACCAAAGATGGCAGCACAAGAAGTAACGACCATAGAGAAATCAACAATCAGAGAATTTCAACAGTTGGAGTCATGAATGAAGATGGTTGAGAAGTCGTCTGAAACCAATGGTCTCAAAGAAATTTGAAATTGTATGAGGCGAGTCGTTAAAAATATGTTCTCCACTCACTATTAATGATATAACCTCAATGTCTTCTTCTTCCTTCCAAGTATTAGGCCAAGGCCTGTTACGATCCTATAGAAAATTTTCCCTCCAGCGTTTCATAGGACGGCCCAGAGATCTTCGTCCTCTTGGTATATAATTATATACGAGAATGACCTGGTTTCGAGGTTTTTCAGTCAGCCAATGGAAGGAGCGAAGGACAGCTCTTCAAGACGACAGAACAACGGTCGTGACGATACTGAGGATGGAACAGAAACTATGTTCCGAAACTAGTTTATAGTCAAATAAGAAGAACAATATGAGGTGAGTGATAAAAAGTCTACCTTAATGAATATACCTCATAGCGAGAATTCCTAAAACAAGTAATATAATTATAAACAGCTTTGGGGATCCGATTTGAACTCATTCTTTCAAGATGGTGTTTCCAATTTAGTTGGTACTAACGATTTTATTATTAATTTAACACTTCTCATTGAAGGATAAATTATATTTGAAGAGAAAAATTTTCGCCTAGACCAGGACTCGAACCCGGGACCCTTGGCTTTCCAGGCCAAGTGCTCTACCAACTGAGCTACCGAGGCGAGTTACGATATAGACGCAAATTTTTCTCTTATGTACGTTGTAATTCCCTCGCGCCAAATGCTTGAAACCATAGCTTCTATCTTTGCAAATGGCGGCTTCTTAGTTAAGAAGACATTTATTGGGAATTTAACACTACTTTATAGCCAGTAGGGCTTCTATTGACAATTTTATTATTAATTTAACACTTCTCATTGAAGGATAAATTATATTTGAAGAGAAAAATTTTCGCCTAGACCAGAACTCGATAGATAGAAGCTATGGTTTCAAGCATTTGGCGCGAGGGAATTATAACGTACATAAGAGAAAAATTTGCATCTAGATCGTAACTCGCCTCGGTAGCTCAGTTGGTAGAGCACTTGGCCCGGAAAGCCAAGGGTCCCGGGTTCGAGTCCTGGTCTAGGCAAAAATTTTTCTCTTCAAATATTAGTTGGTACTGTTTAATATATTCCAAAATTGGCGTAGTCTTCAATTCTTTTAATGTTTACTTCCTAACATTAATTTAAATATAACTTATTTACTGTTTTCGTGATTTAATTTTTTCTATATACATTTCATTCTCCAGTTTTTGAAATAAGGTATTGTCAATCATAAGAAAAAGCTTGCAACTTTTCTGACAGATTAAATTTGTTGCAATAAAAATCGCCAATGTGATTTGAAGCAGAGGTGCAAGTAGTACATTTAGGGTCGTATGCAAATACATTAGTCTCTACTCAAATTACTTCCAATCACTGGTGAGCTGAGATCGAATTAACGGCCGCCTTAACCGGTCATGCATGAATGTTGACGTTTTTGTAATATTGGCAACGAATTACCCAGAATTCTCAGCGATAAAACCACTTCCGTTATTTTTGTCTGCTATAGAGGAATGCATTTATGCTTGCATCCCGCAAATAATACCGTATACAAACACGTCTGCGATGTGCAATATTACGCCGATTCTCCTGTTCTTCCAGTTGAATTCTTTGGTAGACTCTATCAAATTCCTCTTCTCCGCGTATACCGAAAACATGATCGAAGTCTTCAAGGTCCGACATCTTGGATAAGTTTCAAACTACATCGGTTACCATCGGTTCCCTTCGGGATTTTCACATAAGTTTATATCTTGAGCTACGATCTTAAGGTACCTTGTCAGGTAGCTTACAATTATTACCGCGTGAATAGATTTCTGAGTAAGAAAAATGTGTTTGAATAAAACTTTATCAGCAGAGAACGCCTTTTACTGTCTAATGCGTTCAAACATTCGACCCTTAGTAGAGGAATACAGGCATTTATTTTAACACTTTAGTACATTAGCGTTCATGAAAAAAAAATCTAAGCATTTTACCTTTGCACCAGGCGTATCAAAAGTAATAACACACACATTATCAATGACTTTGCTTTGAAAGTGCTGGACTGGACCTTTTGCAGCTTGTTCTAGTGATGGCTGAAGAGCAGGTTTTTCAGCCACTTGAGGTGCTGCTGTAGCATACATCTTTGGTAAAACAAGACCTAAAAGTAAATAATAATAATATTTATTAGAAAATTCTTTAACAAATTTAGGGCCTAATCTTTTTTTTTTGCAAAGCCCCTTGTCTTTCGACATTCCTGTTCTCTCCTGATATGGCGTACTTGTAACCCATTTCTGAGGTTGGGGCGCCTGGAAGGCAGGGTTACATTGCCCCGACGACATGATGGGTGATGATGATGAAGATAGTGGTGCGCCAGGATAGTCCCCTAATCCTAAGCTTAATCTAAGATGAATATGAATGATGATGATTGCAATGGCCATATGAATACAAAAAAAAAGAGCTATAGTTTACAACAATAAATTGAAAAATCAAAAAGCAGTAAAAGTGCAGTTGGGCTAAAGACCCTTAGCCTACCAGCCGGCCTCACATCCAAATGTGTCAATCACAGAGGTAGATGATCATCTAGCCAGTGCAGGGATGACATGTGGATCAGCATGTCGAGTCCCCTAGCCGTTATAGCTGGTTTTCCTAAATAGTAATTAAGAGGAACAAATGTTATAGAAAATTTGGTTGAACATACCCGTATTTCCTTACCACCAACTTTATACTCTTTATCAAAATGATCCAATCCTAGGGTTAACAGTCTGTCTGTCTGTTGCTGTGACAAACAAATTAGTATATTATATAGTTGGAACCAGTGAGTTATCGATGGTTGCGATTATTAAGGAGTGAAAAAGGGCGTTTCATGGGATCCACCCTAGGTTAGAGTAATTGAATTAGGTTAAGTGTGAGTTAGTTAGTTAGTTTTTAGGTTCATTACATTTTAAATGTGTCCAAATACATAAAACAAAAAAAAAAGCAATAATAATCGAAACACCGAAAATAATTAATATAGGCCTATAGTTTGATGGTGGGTTATCGCTGGCTCTATAAACTCTGGCACATGCACACTGTTGTTCTATAGGACTTCGAAAATATATCAGGTAAATTAAAGTGGAGAATCCCCAAAATAATTATTATTTTCCATTTCCAATAAATATTTTTACAATATCTACTGATAGTCCACTTCTGTGGTCTCGAGGTAGCGTGCTGCCTTGTCATGCAGCGGGCCTGGGTTCGATCCCCGGTCGGGGCAGTTTTTCTGGATGAGGTTTTTATCGGGGTTTTTCCTCGCCTGTAAGACAAATGTCAGGAAAACTTTAAGGCCCAAACAGTCCCCGAAATCATATGGCCATCATCATCATCATCATCATCATCATCCTTATCATTATCATCATCATCATCTTCACCAGTGTGGAAAGCAACGGGAAGCTACCACACCTACAATTCCCTAGTAATGCTATAAGCATAGCATGAAAATGTTATGATTGCAGTGAAGGACCTGCCTTCAGGCAGAATTACTATGGATGGATGGATCTAGTGATAAAACACACTAATTCCCTTAATGTGTTTCATCTGACAATTTTTTGTGTTAAAATATAAGCAGATATTTCCCCATAGAATTCCATAATTCTGTTAGGTTCTGATAGAATAAATTAGTGGGCCGGGTGGGAGAACAGTGCCTTTTTATTTACGCACTTTAACAGTACATAATTGGCATACATATTAATCAAATACTATATTTAACGAATTTCAATCTGGGAAACTTATTATCATTTCTTTATTTTCTCATAAATATGAAAATAAAGTGGGACTATTTCCTGTCATGACCACGAAGGTTACAACAGTTCTTACTTCTAACCAACGAATAAACCACCAATTATCACAACGATGAGCACCGATGACCACAGATATACCACTGATACAGCATATCAGTGGCTTCAACAAATTATGTCCCAATTTGTCTTTTACATATTTAACCGCTTAAAATAATAAAAAGGATGTTCCCTGGAATTCACCTACGTTAGAGTAATTGATTTAGTTTCCATTCAATGATTTAGGTTTGGTTAGCTTTTAGTTTCCTTGCATTTTAAATCTGATTTAATACGTAACATAAATGACCTCTTCATATCTGTTATTCTATGGAACATTCAACATGTCTGATGGTTACAACGTAAAATCATATTTCCACTACTTCATTTCATGATATGTTTCAATATTTTGATGATGGTAAAATCCCAGAGGTAAATGGTATCATCAACACTTCGTAATACTTTAAATTACATCAAAAATGGCATAAGTCGCGTAAGTAAAAAGCTGGTCTTGTACAACCCCACCAATTAGTGTACACCAGATTAGTTTAGCTTATAGTTTAATAAATAATATGTATGTACTATGTATTATGAAAGGACAAGTTAATGTACATATAAATATGTTTGGGAATTTATAGCAAAGGTTGATCATACTGATTTCACAGAAGTTTGTCAACTGGCAGAAGTTTCTGCAAGTGTCCGTGCATGCACACTACAATTCTCTAGAACTTAGAAAAATTCATTGGACAAAATATTCTGAAGTTTTTCCATTTAATAATCAGAAAAAATGTTCAAGAATCATTGCAAAATGTTTAAAATACTACAAAACATTAGTAAAATGGAAAAGGACATGGTACAACAGTGTCATTAGAATATGGAAAAGCATAGAGCAACCTATTATAGAGTTCAGACTGTCCAAAGTGCAATGTGCAATGGAATGCACAAGTTCTTTTCACATTCTCAAAAGTAATGTATCTGCTAAGATCAGAGGTTATTAGTTTTATTAATTGAAAATAATTTCAAGATTACATTTTTTTAATTAGAATACAAGAGGTGGTCATGGGCAAGTTTCAGGTGTACAATGCCATAGCAGAGTGGTTAAGGCAAGAGGCTTTGGCACAGAGCTACGGACTTGCGTTGGTTCGAGTCTCCAAGGGGAAGAAATTTTCTTATGGAATTATGGCCAGTATGTGACCGGTATCCACCCAGCATCGTGAGGAATTTGGGTAGCTACGATAAGAAGTGGTTCCAAGTTGAAAGAACCCTATAACGGTTGGGGGACCTAACATGCTGACCATATGTAACGTCTACACCAGCAGGATGATCTATCTCTGTGATTAGGACATGTAGATGTGAGGCCAGCAGTTGGATCTAGGTCTGTTATGCCATGGAGTTTTATAACAACAATGGTTATGATAAATTCTAATTGGAAACAAAACTTTGTCACAAAAGTTAACCTTTAAAAATAATAATGTAATGTATTAGTTCAACTGAAAATATAGTTATACACATATAGTAATTTTTATACTTAAAAAATGGTAAGACTGAAAAACAGAAGATAACATCCATGAACAAAAGTTCATGCAAAAAGTATTCATAAATAAAGTTGAAATAAAAGGATAATATCAAAATTTATCTTTGATACTGCAATGTTAAAGTCAGAAAATATTGTAATATACCAGACGGAAAATTGTGTACGTATATGAACCCCTCCCACTTCATAGAAACATGTCAACATAGTATTATAGAGTAAACTTAAACAATTACAAGAAATCTATTAAGCATTGTGTTTCCTGAAATACGTATGTATATAAGTAATTATATATTAACCATGGCATCAAAATATAGTCAATAGCTCGGTTCTTCCAATTAAATAAAAAAGCTCAATGAGTTGGCAAGTGGTAGGAACAATTATGACCGGCACATAAACATTATTTGAATTAATAATTTAATATAATATAAATTGCTCATATACATCATTTAAACATTAATCTACTTACTTTTACATCGTAAAATAAATGCTTTATTATTTGAAATTCGACTCAGAGCTCCCAAACACCGATACGTCGCCATTTTTACAATAGAGGCAACGGCACTAGGCACGATACAAAAGTCAGTGACTGAGAATCCCTGGACTGAGACAAAAGTCCAATCGAGAATATTGACACACTTTCTGCAAACACTTTTTTGTTTTGTTTTCAAAAGTTAAGCATTTAAATATTATCTTAAACAATTAATTAATTTAATAAATTTATTTATGTAAACACGAAATAAAATGAAATGTTTTCGGGTAGTATAGTAATACAATTTTTTTACGCTTTCGAACAAGGAACAAAGTGTGCAGTGATTTTGGCAACAATGACCGATAAGTTATTGTAAATAAAATAATTACAACTCATCTATTTTAATTTTGTAGTGTTACTCTTGGTATTGCCAATTTTATTTTATATTGTTATTTGCATTTATTACATGTCATTGGATAAACAGCTTGAAACATCCTTATTAATGAATTCTGTGTAAATTCGTTTCGAAATTCGGTCCGATTCAGGTGATAAGTTATTTATAGATATTGAAAACATTGGTTGGATCAAAAACATACAGATTAGAAATCAATTGTTATAAAATTGGTGGGAATAGTGCCGAATGTGAAAAGTCATGTCGACTTAGATCCCACAGCTTCCCACATGAATGTAAGTGGGAGGAAGTTGAGTATCAACCAAGTACATATTTGGAATTTCAAGTTGAAAAAGTGATGGTCAGTCAGAATAATCATTTTTAAATAGTGTTCGACCATAACCTCATTTTCTGAACATTTAAAAAAGGCAAAATATAAATGTTGAAATGTATTGAAAAAAAAAATATATATATCGTAATTTTCCAGGTGTTAATTGTCAAATTCCGTGCTAATGGCATCTGTGAAAGTTCCTGAGCAGAAAGTAATTTTGTGTGGTGAATTTGGAGTTGGAAAGAGCTCCTTATTCCGACGATATGCCACTAATTCGTTTGTCACAGCAACTGACAGACAATCAACCCTAGGATTGGATCATTTTGATAAAGAGTATAAAGTTGGTGGTAAGGAAATACGGGTATGTTCAACCAAATTTTCTATAACATTTGTTCCTCTTAATTACTATTTAGGAAAACCAGCTATAACGGCTGGGGGACTCGACATGCTGATCCACATGTCACCCTGCACTGGCTAGATGATCATCTACCTCTGTGATTGACACATGTGGATGTGGGACCAGTAGCCGGCTGGTAGGCTAAGGGTCTTTGGCCCAACTGCACTTTTACTGCTTTTTGATTTTTCAATTTATTGTTGTAAACTATAGCTCTTTTTTTTGTATTTACTAACTTTTTTAATATGTTTAACTTTTTCAAACAATTTTATAACATTATTAGACAATTTTCAAGTATTTATCTAAATATGCAAATCACAATATTATGGCACTGTTAGACAATATTGTGATGCTAACTGCTATTTTCTCCACAGAGTATATTACCTAGTCCATGATTTTTCTATTGCTGTTTTTGATTATCCCTCGTTGGATTGGCATTAGGGAGTGATAAGTGTACACCCATTTTTAATAAACATTTGGTAATTTTAGTACCCAAACCTTCTGGCGCCACTATGGCCCTGGGGTCGACTCAGCCTCTAACGGAAGTGAGTACCAGACGCTTGTTCTGGGGGTAAAGGCGGCCGTCACGCAGGGCTGACAACCCGGCTGACATCAAGTGCCGATTGTCCAGAAATAGTGGGAGCCTTAACCTCCTACTGCCCCAAGGGCCTCCTGAGGCCTGTAGTGGGATTACTTTTACTTTACTTTTTAATATTATTAATATATTTTTTAACATAGATTTGGGGATTTTTTGCAAAGATTGGTCATTTAAATTTCATAGCGAGATGCTGCCATCTAGCATAAGATTTTTTAACTTTAGTACAATATCGATAGTAATTGAGGATGATAATCGATATGTGGTTCGATGGTGGGTTATCAATGGCTCTATAAACTCTGGTGCATGCACACTGTTGTTCTGTAGGACTTTGAAAATATTTCACATCAGTTTAAGTGCAGTTTTTCCGGGTCTTCTAGGCCTGTCACGCCATGGAATTATTATTATAGTTTTCCATAGTAGAAAATATAATAATTGAGCTCCCAAAGTCTATAAGAAGATGAGGACAGTTATGCTGACAATAACACCTATAAAAATGACTGAAAATTCACAGAAATTGTCATGAAATCATGGACATGATTCAGACATGTTTTTTTTAATTAACCGTAGATTTTCAGTTTTTATGGCTGTTACAGAAACAATAAAAATTGGAAAACCGCAGTCGTGGTTTAGACTTCAGTTGAGAAATCCACAAACTACAATAACTTAAGCTATAATACATCCATCCATAGTAATTCTGCCTGAGGGCAGGTCTTTCACTGCAATCATAGCATTTGCATGCTATGTTTTGCAGCTTTACTAGGGAATTATAGATGTGGTAGCTTCCTGTTGCTTTCCACACCAGTGAAGGATGATGATGATGATGGGCAAGTGATTTTCGGGGACCGTTAGGCCCTAAGCTTCCTGACATTTGTCTTATAGGTGAGGAAAAAACCTCACCCAGGGAGCCTGTCCTGACTGGGAATTGAACCCGAGCCTGCTGCATGACAAGGCAGCACGCTACTTTGAGAACAGCAGTGGACATATAATACATATTAATCAATTTTCAGATTAGCTTTTAACTTTTATGAACAATCCAATAAGAATACTATAAGCAATGGATGCATTTCAAAACAAGAGGGAATTTATATCGGTACTCTCGCAGAGGAGCGACATCTGCTCAGAATTCTACAGTATTGGAGCAGTTATAGAAATTGGATACCAGTATTCACTAACATCAGAATGTAATATGTATTTATGAGGTTGCTGCTGATCATGGATTCCACCATCACGTGTTCCAACAAGACATATTGTGAGTCTCAACCTAAATGTGTATGCGAACTTTCTGGGATGAAGTGTAAGTGTGCTATCACATTGAAGTCTGTCCCAGAAGAGTAAAGACAATAAGTGACTGCAAACCTATACTGCATATTTGTGTGCTTATCAGTTATTATTAATAAGAATTACAATAATAATTATTTAATATTATATATTAAATTATTTTCAGTCTGATCGTCTTATCTCAATATTAATGTTGATTTGTTCTTGAACATGTTTCAAAGCAATACTGTTTTTTCGTCAGCTTGTCCAGACTTGGTTAGATTTATGTTGCACACCCTGGATGTCGATGTCAGCTCCATCCTGTGGTTGGCGAAAAAACCTCCAAACAAGGTCACGCTCCATCAGTATTTCAAAATTCATAACTCTGTTTTTGTTCTTCTGAATATATATTTTTTCCCAAATAGTCAGCTCTTTTGTATTTTCTAACTGTTTTAATAATTTTGTGTCCAAATTTATATTATTTTTCAGACCAAACATGAGCAGCAACTGCAGAATTTTCTATTTCCCTATTTTTAATATTTCTTATGTGTTCTTTGGTTCTAATTTTTAGGTTTTTTTTTGTTTTTCGTATATATATCTTTTCACAACCCATGCATTCAATTTGATATATTCCTGATTTTTTATTTTTATCAGTTTTTTCATTTTTGTTGGTTTTTATTAGTTTATTTAAACTGTAGTTATTTTTTGATGCTAACTTAATATTAAACTTCTCAAATATCTTTTGGAATTTATTGTGCACCCAAGGGTGATATCACCTACAATTCAAGTGGTATTAATAAGCTTTTAGTTTATGCTGATGATGTAGTATTATTAGACAATAGCAAGGAGGTACTAAGGGCCAACACACACACTCTAGTGAGTAACACTAAGGAATTAGGACAGGAAGTAAATATCAATAAAACTAAATACATGGTCACAAATAAAAATGCATTATATAATGGAAATGGACAGTTAATGACAAACAAAAGAAATTTTAAAGAAGTGGCTGAATTCAAATACCTAAAACAATAATTACAAATAGGAATGAGATGTATAAAGAAATTAAACATGTGCTCAATTTTGGAAATGCATGCTATTATGCGTTACAGGGACTTGTTTATAATTATATACCAAGAGGACAAAGATCTCTGGGCCGTCCTATGAAACGCTGGAGGGAAAATTTTCTATAGGATCATAACAGGCCTTGACCTAATACTTGGAAGGAAGAAGAAGGGACTTGTTGTTCCAACTTCTCTCAAAAAATGTTAAACTGAAAATATATAGAACGGTTATTCTCCAGTTATATGGATGCAAAACATGGACTCTTACTTTAAGGGAGGGAAAAAAAAGATTGAGTATTTGAGAATAAAGATCTTAAGGAAAATTTTTGGGCCATATTCTTTATGGGAAGCCAGATACAATAAGAAGAGTTAAGTTTCATAGACTGCAATGGACAGGACTTGTGGCACGAATAAGGATTGAAAGAGGGGCATGTTCATGTAGGAAAACCAGCAAGAAAACGCCCAGTTGGTAGACCAAGAATGAAGTAAGAGAATAACATTAACCATGATTTGAGGGAAGTGGATGATTGGAGAACATTAGCTCACAATATGGATGTATTGAGAGCTTATGTTCATGCAGCCATGAACCTGCAGGTTCAACAATGCCAGTGAGTTAATAGTAATTATTAAGGAGATGCCTGTATGGCACATGCTACATTTTTGCATTTGAAGCTTCCTTGATTAGATGAAGACATCTAAGGGTTGTATCTATGAACACATTAGACCGTAAAAGTCGTTCTCTGCTGAGAAAGTTGCATCCAGAGACTTTTTGTGTACTCAAAAATCTGTTCATGCGATAATAATTGTCAAAATTCCTAAGCTACCTGGCGAGGTGACTTTGCAGAGAACGAATCGTGAGCAACCCGATGGGAACCAATGTACTTTGAAACCTTGCTGCTTTATCCAAGATGTCAGACCTTGAAGACTTCGATCATGTTTTCGGTATATGCGGAGAAGAGGAATTTGGTAGAGTCTACCAAAGAATTCAACTGGAAGAACAGGAGAATCGGCATAATATCACGCAATGCAGAAGTCGTCGTATACGGTTTTATTTGCGGGTAGTAGCAGGCAAAAATAACAGAAGTGGTTTTATCGCTGAGAATTCTGGGTAATTTCTTGCCAATATTATGAAAAATACTTTTATGCATGACCAGTCAGTGACTCGCTAATTCAAACTTTGCGCGTGCTCACGGAAAACTCAGCTCACCAGAGACTAATGTATTTGCATGTGGCCCTAAGACAATGATGTAGAGTTACAAATATTCTAGTCTATGTAAAAAATGCAGGAACAAATAGCATGTATCCACAGGCTATCATCTCCTTCAGAATTAGTCATGATTGTGAAAATTAAAAGCTAATCTGAATATCCAGTAATTACGCATCCAATTATTCTTTTATTGTATTCTAATTCTGTTGCTATAGGGCCCATCTTCAGGAGTAACACAATAGATACAAAATGTAAATTTAAGGGTCGAATGTTTGAACGCATTAAACAGTAAAAGGCGTTCTCTGCTGATAAAGTTTTATCCAAACACATTTTTCTTACTCAGAAATCTATTCACGCGGTAATAATTGTAAGCTACCTGACAAGGTACCTTAAGATCGTAGCTCAAGATATAAACTTATGTGAAAATCCCGAAGGGAACCGATGTAGTTTGAAACTTATCCAAGATGTCGGACCTTGAAGACTTCGATCATGTTTTCGGTATACGCGGAGAAGAGGAATTTGATAGAGTCTACCAAAGAATTCAACTGGAAGAACAGGAGAATCGGCATAATATTGCGCGTCGCATACGTGTTTGTATACGGTATTATTTGCGGGATGCAAGCATAAATGCATTTCTCTATAGCAGACGAAAATAACGGAAGTGGTTTTATCGCTGAGAATTCTGGGTAATTCGTTGCCAATATTACGAAAACGTCAACATTCATGCATGACCGGTAAGGCGGCCGTTAATTCGATCTCAGCTCACCAGTGATTGGAAGTAATTTGAGTAGAGACTAATGTATTTGCATACGACCCTAAGAGCTTATCTGAGAGAATTTTCAAGATTCTCTTTTGATTTTCCAAGGATTAATATGATTTTATTTTAACAGTTACAGCTATGGGATACAGGCGGAATGGAAAGAGTAGCTTCAATAACATCCAGTTACTATAAATTTGCAGAAGCTGCTATTTTGGTATTTTCTCTTGATAATCCAGCATCTTTCCATGTACTCTCCCAGCATTTGCTAGATATTGTAACTTACGCTGAAAATGCAAAGATATTCTTTGCGGGAATAAGGCTGATCTTGAAGGGCAAACACCTCAGGTTACAGAAAGTGATATGGAGACTTTTTGGTAAGATTTTACTTTATTATTATTTTGTTGAAATTACTTTAGCTTTTAAAAATCAAACTTGATGGAAAATTTATGTAAGGGTATAAAATTCAGCTTTTTTATGTCACTGTGCCACCTGTGAATATTCGATTGGAGAACAAGTGACTACTAGCATCATGTTGGCCAATGTGATAACACACATTCACACTATAGCAAATTGCCAACATGTTTATTCACATATAAGGGGTTACATTGTCTGTCACGTAATGAATAATGAATGAAATATATGCTCAGACTGGGGTTTGGACCCAGGACTTTGGCTTTCGGTGCTCTACCAACTGAGCTACCTGAGGACTCCAGTCTAAATGCAAATTTTTATCTTATACATTGTTAATTCCCAAAATTATTTACATACTGCAACAATAAATTGTGTCTGATAAAATGTGTTTTTTTTCATTTCACCTCATAAAATTTTCACGATACCGGTTTGAAAGGCCTTTGAAACCAGTGACTGATGATGAAGGCACAGGGCTTTGAAACCAGTATCGTGAAAACAAAACTTTATGAGGTAAGATGAAAAAAAAAGTTATCATAAGTAATGCCACGAGTGATTTCCAAATTATCGATAAATTCACGACTCACGAAGTGAGGAGTGAATTTATCTAGAGAATTTGGAAATCAAGAGTGGCATTTGTTAGGACTATTTAACGAATAAAATTAAGCTGTTTACTCACAAATCATTATTTAACTGTAGTTATTTCAAAATATTTATATATTTAATGCAAACGGCGATGTTTGAAAACAAATGAGAAACGATAGGTACGCTTCTACTGCTTCTTTTGTTTATCACTGCAACCAGATCATACTATTTATTGCCAAAGGAACGCAATATTGTAAGAATGCTCTCTAGTGGAGAAAAAATGAAACATCAATCTGTATATTAATTCATTTCTGATGTCGTATGATGTAAATATTACAATTATATTTTTCTGGATTATTACCTGGGAAAAAATACATTTAAGAAAGTCAAACAGTGGTTTCTTTTTTTGGTGGTATAATAAATTGCTACAAATGTTGACATGTATGCACTATATATACAATCTGGTAGCCGTATTTCTTATAGGCTCAGTCACTGCAAAATAACGGTCAGACCTGTTCAGAATATTAAAAAGGAGGAGCTTTGTTTAATATATGGTAATTATAACACTGATAAATATTTCGTGAAACACGACTCTGATTGGTTGTAAAACAGAAATCATTGAAACGTGATTGGTCATTGACTCCCATTTGGGGCATGAGTTAAATAGTCTGATTAATTTATAAATTTCTTCGTGGTATTAGTTCTCACTACAATTTTGATTAAATAAATTGTGTTTTTTACTGTTTTTTTTATTTGAATTTGTGAAGGTGGCATAGAATCCCCTTAAATTAAATTGGATTCTTACTATAATTCAAGTCTGCATCTTTATATGTAAGTATTTCCCACTAAGCGACCTAGTGTGCTTTTACGAATTAACCTTGGTATATTACATTATATACAGAACATGTGTATATGCTGTCCATTTTTTCTCATGCATGTTTATGCCTTCTCAAGAAATTTTCATTCACTTCTTAAATTTCAAGAATTTTCATGGCATATAAATTATTCCTCATATTGAAAATAAATTGAAATAAATGTTTTTCCAAAGAAAATCACACTCATAATGTAACTGTAGCATAATTTCTATCTAGAGAGAAAAATACCTACAGTCAGCTTGTCTGTAAACATTGATTTTTATTAATAGTGAGTGGAGAACATATTTTTAACGACTCACCTCATATAATTTCAAATTTCTTTGATACCGGCAGTTTCAGACAATATCTTGTCCCTCTTCAGTCATGGCTTCCACTGAAGAGGGACAAGATATTGTCTGAAACCGCCGGTATCAAAGAAATATGAAATTATATGAGGTGAGTTGTTAAAAATATGTTCTCCACTCACTATTAATGATATAACCTCATAATGTTTACTTCCCAATATTAATTTAAATATAATTGATTTTTATCATTTGCATTGTTGGTCATTCACTTATGTTGTATGCATGAAGATTGCTGAGCAAACTTATTCATTATTCTATTTTAATAAAAGATTAATGAGTAATATCTCTTTGTTAACTAGAGCAATTTCCTATTTAAATGTTGCATGTATTTGACTGCAAAACAGTCAACAAATGCTAAATTCTAAATAGGATTTCTCAAATCCTGATAATATATCCAAGGAATCATAATCAATAATTTTTCATTTGATAAAAATTGAATTGTGAATTCTTCTTACCTCATACTTCTATGTTTTTTAAACACAGCACCGCAGTATCAGTGACCATCGTCACCATCATCAGCTGTTTTCACGACTGTCAATTTTTTTCTTTTTGCTGGTAATTATCCAAACTGCCATCTGTAGTATTTTTGAAGAACTTTGTAATCAAGCTTGGTTCGTCTCGAATTCCGAAGTTCATGGTTCTAGTATGGTTTTTTTGAATATATATCTTTTTCCAAACTGTTAAATCCAAAGGTTTGGATAGATGTTTCAAAAGTTTTGCTTCTTTTTCAATTCTATGATTCTGTAATAAACTATGTGCTGCTATAGCTGATTTTTCAATTTCTCCATTCTTTATGTTTCTGAAGTGTTCTTTTTTACGAGTTTCCAAGTTCCTTTGCGTTTTTCCTATATATATCCTATTGCAATCAATTTGATAAATTCCAGATTTTTTTATGTCTGGGGCGTTAACTTTATTATTAAAATCTGGAATTTATTAAATTGATTGCAAAGATTGCAATAGGATATATATAGGAAAAACAAAAAGGAACTTCGAAACTCATAAAAAATAACACTTTAGAAACATAAAGAATGGAGAAATTGAAAAATCAGCTATAGCAGCACATAGTTTATTAGAGCATTATAGAATTGAAAAAGAAGCAAACTTTTGAAACATCTATCCAAACCTTTGGATTTAACAGTTTGGGAAAATATATATATTAAAAAAAAAAACCATACTTGAACCATGAACTTTGAGATTCCAGACGAACCAAGCTTGGTTACAAAGTTCTTCAAAAATACAACAGATGACAGTTTGGATAATTACTGGCAAAAGAAAAAATTGACAGTCGTAAACAGCTGATGATGGTGGCGATGGTCGCCGATACTGCGGTGCTATGTTTATAAAAACATAGAAGTATGAGATAAGAAGAATTCACGATTCATTTGATTCTTATCAAAAAAAACCTCATAATGTTAAAAATTCCCAAATTTACTATATTACATTTTTTTATTTACAGTGAACAATGTCACAATCTAATTAGTGCTACATATAAGACTTCATGTAAAACAGGACAAGGCGTTGAAGAGATGTTTGCAGACATAGCTCAACATTTAGTTGAGTCCAACAGATCACGTCTTGAATTACAAGCCATGGACACAGAATCATTCAAAATTACTCCACCAGATGAGGCCACCGAACCAACTTGTCTCTGCTAACATATCTACTAGAATCTTATTACATCAATGGGTCAAGCAAAAAAGAAGTAAATATACAATAGGCCTAATGCTAATGGTTTAACAAATCTTTGTTCTTTTCCCTCGTGTGAGGCATTGTATCGGAGAGTCACAAACCATCAAATAAAAACTCTACGTGAAAGTGCTTAAAAATTTTAAGATTTTATAAATAAAAAATAAATAAATAAAAGAATAATGTTGATATGGTACACTTTCTTTTATTTTGGATTTTTTTATTTTACTTTTCTACAGGATTGACCATTTGTTACAGATTTCATTTATTTTATATATCGGCCATGGTGGACTAATGGTTATGCCCCTTGCCTCTGGTCCTAAGGGTCGCGGATGGAAAAATCCAAGGAGCAAGTCCTCTGGGAGGGACTTTAAGCCATGGGTCCCGAGTCTGAAGATTTTTAGGCTCGTAAAAGATCCTTAAGCCTGAATGAAAAGGCCTCTAAGCAAAATTTACCGAATTTTCCCATCCTAGTACTACCTTGGTTTCCTACATGTCAGTATGAGGCAGAACGCTGACCACGGACCATTCAAATGACATCTATACAAAAACAAATGTAACTAAATTAGTATGGTTCAAATTCTTCCCTATAGGGGGAGAACGCCTAAATCTCTGTTAAGGGAAAACATGGGCTTACAAGATACAAGAAGATTATTCAATATGCAGGGATTTTATTTCTCAACAAGGACTTCCGACTTGCAGCTAATATGATTGCAGGACATTTATTGTTAACCCTTCTGGGTAATACTGGCCCTTCCCTCTCTGCATCCCTTCTCTCCCTGCTCTTAATTACTCAAATTGCCCTCCTAGTCCTAGAGTCAGCTGTTGCTATTATTCAGTCATATGTATTTGCAGTTAGGGAGTGGAATTGTCAGCTCCATGCCTAACCCTTAATGTGGACAACTTTTTTTTTAACCTGAAGAACTGAAAGGAGATGGGAAGTTAGAATTAAGGAATTACCAATCTGGTTCACTACTGAAACTGATAACAGTAAATTGGAACTGTATGGAGGGGCAAAGTCTTTGGGAGACCAATGCTCAGATGAGCCATTGGATGGCTAGATGTATTTCCTTGTGTTTATGAACACGCAATTAAGTGAACTTTGACAAAATATTGGTATATGTAAAAATGTGGTTTGTTACTATTTTTGTCACAATGCCTCATTAAGTTTAAGTTAGTTTATTCTAGATAATATAGCTTAGAGTTAACATTTTTACATCCCTCATGTAAAACACTATTAATAATATTTAATTTTTATTTAATTTTAGGAAGTTATATTTTGAGGTTATTTTAATTATATTATTTTTGGTCTGGACATCTTACCTCAATATTAATGTTGATTTGTTCTTGGACATGTTTCAAAACAATTCTCTGTTTTATCTTCAATAATATAATCACTATTAATAAACATATGCATATAATATTTTTATATTTATGCTATTTTAATAGCATAACTAACTAACTCACTGGCACTATCGAACCTATAGGTCCATAACCGTGCGGACATAAGCTCTCCATTCATCCCTATCCTGAGCTAATGTTTTCCAATCATTCCCTGTATAATCTACTTCCCTCAAATCATTTTTTTTAATGCCCCAGGTTGTCCTTTTGGACATTTCTGGTGTTGTCTCCTGTCATTGGCATAATTGTAACCCACTTCTGAGGTTGCATTATATATCCCGGACACAGTCTCTAGATACTAATTTTGCAGTTTTTGAATTTTCGAAAATTTTGACATTTTTTGGAAAAACAATCAGACTATAACCTTGGAGAAGTCAATTTTGAAATTTTGGATTTAGACCGGATTTTTTGCATTATAAATCCCGGTCACACTCTCTAGATAGTAATTTTGCACTTTTTGAATTTTCAAAAATTTTTACATTTTTTGGAAAAACAATAAGATAATAACCTTGGAAACTCAATTTTGGATTTTGACCGGATTTTTTGCATTATAAATCCTGGACACTGTCTCTAGATAGTAATTTTGCAGTTTTTGAATTTTTGAAAATTTTGACTTTTTTGGAAAAACAGTAAGAATATATAACCTTGGAAAACTCAATTTTGAAATTTTGGATTTAGACCGGATTTTTTGGATTATAAATCCCGGACACAGCCTCTAGATACTAATTTTGCAGTTTTTGAATTTTCGAAAATTTTGACATTTTTTGGAAAAACAATCAGACTATAACCTTGGAGAAATCAATTTTGAAATTTTGGATTTAGACCGGATTTTTTGCATTATAAATCCCGGTCACACTCTCTAGATAGTAATTTTGCACTTTTTGAATTTTCGAAAATTTTTACATTTTTTGGAAAAACAATAAGATAATAACCTTGGAAACTCAATTTTGAAATTTTGGATTTTGACCGGATTTTTTGCATTATAAATCCTGGACACTGTCTCTAGATAGTAATTTTGCAGTTTTTGAATTTTCGAAAATTTTGACGTTTTTTTGGAAAAACTGTAAGAATATATATAACCTTGGAAAACTCAATTTTGAAATTTTGGATTTAGACCGGATTTTTTGGATTATAAATCCCGGACACAGCCTCTAGATACTAATTTTGCAGTTTTTGAATTTTCAAAAATGTTGACTTTTTTTGGAAAAACAATAAGACTGTAACCTTGGAAAAGTCAATTTTGAAATTTTGGATTTACACCAGATTTTTTGCATTATAAATCCCGGACACAGACTCTTGATAGCAGTTTTTGAATTTTCAAAAATGTTGACTTTTTTTGGAAAAACAATAAGACTGTAACCTTGGAAAAGTCAATTTTGAAATTTTGGATTTACACCAGATTTTTTGCATTATAAATCCCGGACACAGTCTCTTGATAGCAGTTTTTGAATTTTCAAAAATTTTGACCTTTTTTTGGAAAAAGGAGGGGTTACATTGCCCTGATGATATGATGGGTGATGATAGTGGTGCGCCAGGAGAGTCTTTAATCCTAAGCTTAAACTAAGATGAATATGAATGATGATGATTACAATGACCATATGATGTTCGGGGAGCGTTTGGGTCTTAAAGTTTCCTGTCATTTGTCAGACTGAGTCTGCAGGATAGGAGGCCGTTGGACATCAGTTGTGAACGTAATACAGCATTGAGAATCTCACAAATGAAGTGAAGAAACTCGAGTCTGCTTGGGAGTTAAGAAGTATGAGGTGAGTGAAGAAACAACTAAACAATAATGATTAGGGCAAGGCATTTAATGACCTATAAATTGGTAAAAATTGCATTTATGACCTAAAAAATGCAAAAAAATTACCAATAAAATAAAAAATGACGTAAAAAGTTAAGAATTACCAATAAAAATACTATTTATTAGATTAAGTACTCACTTGATTACTGAATTACATAAAATTTAACCTAACATCAAAATATTAAAAGAAAAGTATTTAAAAAATACATATTACAGTACCTTTTATTGTAGAAAATCCATTTCAATTACACAGTGTACTTTTACGGCAATTTTGAATTGCAGTTAACAATCAGAATTGAAGATGGCATAAGCTCTAAGAAATTGAATAAAATTCCTAGAAGTGGGCAAGATCATTATGCATATACCTTGAAAAATAGGGGTAGTAGTTAGCAAAAGAACCACTTAATTCCAAGAAATTGTATTGACAAGGAAAAATACTGAATTATAATAAAAATCTTAAATCAAATACAAATAATGTCACAGCCTTCTGGAAAAGTGTAAAAAATGCTCAAAATGACCTAAAAATTGCCAAAAAAAGTGACCTATCCCTAAAAAAGTTAAGAAAATGCAAAAAAATGCCCTAACAAATTGCTTTTATTTAATCCGTTTTTTAATGCCATAGCCGTAGCCGAGCGGTTAAGGTAGGAAACCTTGGTGCAGAGCTACGGGACTTGCGCTGGTTCGAGTCTCCATGGGGGAAGAAATTTTCTCATGGTATTTCGGCCAATATGGGACCGGTGCCCACCCAGCATCGTGAGGCAATTGGGTAGCTACAATAAGTAGCGGCTCCAGGTTGAGGAACCAGCTATAACGGCTGGGGGACTCGACATGCTAACCACATGTCACCCCTACACTGGCTGTTGATCATCTACCTCTGTGATTGACACATGTGGATGTGAAGGGCCAGCAGCCGGCTGGTAAAAGGGCAACCGCTGAAAAGTGGAAAGACCCTCAATCGGCATCAGACATTTTCATATATGCAAGCAATGTTTCAACCTTCATAAGAAAAAGATGCAAAATCATTAATTGCCTTGCTCTAATAATGATATATATTAATGTGATGTTCCAGATTGTGAAGCTGTGCTGCCCGAAAGGTCAAGAGGTATGGACCGTCCATTAGGCTGCTGGTCACATCAGGCAGCAGCAGAGCTAATAATTCATGTTTTGAAATTTTAATAACCAGTAATACTTACATTAAGGGAATGAGAGTGCAAGAGAGAGCTTAGTACAACTTGCTAATGTATAATTGTTATGGTTGTGAGTTGTAATATTTGGTGCATGTTTGCTGCTGTTTAATGGCTGAAAACCAGTAAGAGTAACCATAGTCTAGTTTCAATATTTTTTAAATACCTTTACATATAATCAAACAATCAAGATCTGATTACAATTGTTTTATAATATGGTTTAAGCAGCTTAGTTTTGGCAGCTAATAAGAATATTAACTAGGATTAATATATTGTTTATTTTTTATTATTTCACTCACCTCATAATTCATAGCAGACCCAGGGTCTCTTCACATCTTTTGTGACATTCTCAATGCTGTGTCACGTTTACAACTGACGTCCAACGGCCTTCTATCCTGCAGACTGACCTCCACGCCATCTGGTAGCCGACCGAAGAATTTCCAAATCAGTCCTCTCTCCTTATAACCGGTCAGTCTGCAGGATAGAAGGCCGTTGGACGTCAGTTGTGAACGTGACACAGCATTGAGAATGTCACAAAAGATGTGAAGAAACCCTGGGTCTGCTATGAATTATGAAGTATGAGGTGAGTGAAATAATATAAAATAAACAATATTAAAAAACCTCAGTGTTATTTCCTATCTACATAACTTAGGATTAATATATTTGCCTTAATGACTGAGTGTATTTTTTAAAAATTATTTTATTTTGAGTCGGTTTATCTTACCTCAATATTAATGTTGATTTGTTCTTGAACATGTTTCGATTGGAACTCAATCATCTTCAGCATCATGGCCAGACTGGTTGGATTTATGTTGTAAACCCTGGATGTCGATGTCAGCTCCCTCCTGTTGTTGGCCAAGAACCTCCAAACAAGGTCACGTTCCATCGGTATTCGAAATTCATAACTCTGTTTCTGTTCTTCTGAATAAAGATTTTTTTCCCCAAATAGCTCTTTTGTATTTTCTAACTGTTTTAATAATTTAGTGTTTGAATTTATATTATGTTTTTCAGACCAACATGAGCAGCAACTGCAGATTTTTCTGTTTCCCCATTTTTAATATTTCTTATGTGTTCTTTGGTTCTAATTTGTAGGTTTCCTTTTTGTTTTTCATATATATATCTAATCCCTGAAAAAATTACTAGTTATAATAAAAGTTTGGGAACTATTAATCAAGTTATGAAACCATCCCTTGTACAAAAAACACCAGATTACGTTTATATAACACTTTGGCTAGACCAGTGTTGACCTATGGTAGTGAAGCATGGACACTAAAAAGACAACATGAAAGCAGAATAACAGCTTGTGAAATGAGATTCATGCGAAGAACAGCGGGTTACACCAGATGGGATCGGAAAAGGAACACCAATATCTTAAAAGAAATGAAGACTATACCAATTTTTGCAATATATTTTACAGTACCAACTAAATTGAAAACACCATCTTGAAAGAACGACTTCAAATCGGATCCCCAAAACTGTTTATAATTATATACCAAGAGGACGAAGATCTCTGGGCCGTCCTATGACGGAGGCTGGAGGCAAAATTTTCTATAGCATCGTAACAGGCCTTGGCCTAATACTTAGAAGGAAGAAGAAGATGACAACCCATACATTCAATTTGATATATTCCTGATTTTTTTTACCAGTTTTTTTCATTTTTGTTGGTTTTTATTAGTTTTTAATAATTAAATGAATCGTGATTTCTTCTTACCTCATACTTCTATGTTCTTTTAAACACAGCACTGCAGTATCGGCGACACGTTATCGTCATCATCAGCTGTTTTCACGACTGTCAATTTTTTTCCCTTTTGCTGGTAATTATCTAGACTGCCATCTGGCGTTCTTTTGAAGGAATTACTCTTCAAACGAACACCAGATGGCAGTCTAGATAATTACCGGCAAAAGGGAAAAAAATTGACAGTCGTGAAAACAGCTGATGATGACAACAATGTGTTGCCGATACTGTAGTGCTGTGTTTAAAAAAACATAGAAGTATGAGGTAAGAAGGAATCACAATTCATTTAATTATTAATTGAACCTCATAATGTTAAAAATTCCCAAATTTAATATATAAATTTTATTAGTTTATTTAAACTGTGGTTACAGATAAACAGACTCAAAATAAAATAATTAAAAGAACCTCAAAATATTACTTCCTAAAATAAAACAATTACAAATATTTTTTTTTAATTGAACAACCACTGTATCCTTAACTCTCACTGGAATGAGTGTTATAAACACAATTCATTGAGAAAGTTAAATGTTTCATTTGTTATGAATACTATTCTTTTCCTTCAGCACAACTGCATTATCATCATTTACTTGATGGTAAGGTTGTACATGTGATGAGAGTAATGTAGTTCTAGTAAACTAAGCTTCAAAAGTAAATCGTCATTAAATATTTTGTAATTCATTTCTTTATTTAATGCTGCAAATTAGAGAGCATTAAAATTACGTAAATACTAACTTTAACAAGACTTGAATTTATCAGAGTCCAAATGTATGAATCTCACTTTTCATTGTGCCAGATAGTTGAGTCCGAGCTTCTACTTAAGGGGGGTGATGGGTGAATATTTCTATTTTCTACATTTTTTGAGCTAGAGACTTGATTTTTTGTACCAACATTCACTGCATGATACATAATGATGTGTTTAAGTTTCATTCTTGTGAGACATTTATTTTATGAGTTATTAAACATTATATTTCTAAAAAATTGCATATATTATAATTAAATGGTCCACCACTGTGGTCTCGAGGTAGCGTGCTGCCTTGTCACGCAGTAGGCCCGGGTTTGATCCCCAGTCGGGGCAGTTTTTCTGGGTGAGGTTTTTATCGGAGTTTTTCCTCACCTGTAAGACAAATGTCAGAAAAACTTTAAGGCCCAAACAGTCCCCGAAATCATATGGCCATCATCATCATCATCCTGTCATTATCATCATTATCCTTCACTGGTGTGGAAAGCAACGGGAAGCTACCACACCTACAATTCCCTAGTAAAGCTGCAAGAATAGCATGAAAATGCTATGATTGCAGTGAAGGACCTGCCTTCAGGCAGAATTACTATGGATGGATAATTAAATGGGTCCCACAATTTTTTAGTAAAATGTCTGATTTTTTTTCTACAAGACCCCTAAAATATTTAGAAAAACATCATGCATTAGAATTCTTATAACGTGAATACAAAGGGAGAAAAAAAATCTTGTACCCCCATGTGTGGAATTACAAAAAAAAAATTAATAATTGCATACATTTTATTTTTTATTTCTTAAAATACTACTTCTATCATGAAACCCATGCACTACTTTGTTACCCATTGTTTTTGGGACATGCAGTAAAAATTTGAACCTTCAAGGACAAAATTTCTGAATTACATTCAGTATTGAATGTACAAAAATGCAGTGGAAATTAAAGTGCGGAAAAACAAGTTTAAAGGTTTGCATGTAGGTAGTATTTAACTGGTGCAGCCTTTTAACTCTGACGTTATTTAGGGCACTTAGAAGCGCCATAGGCCTCTGAAACTTTGCCGACATATACATTAGAGTACAGGATATTTTTTAGTACAAAAAACAAAAAATGCAAATTTTGATCTCAAATGGTCAATTTTTCACTCATCGCCCCCCTTAAATGTTATGGATTTATCATTAGCAGATTTAACAATATGGAGTAAAACTACAATAGTAACATTAAGAGGTTTTATCTCTAGATGTAAAAATTAATTTTATATTTATTTTGCTTTTACCAGATGATTACTTAACAATAAAGTATATTGTCATATACTGGGTAATTTAGAATTCCTATTACACACTTACAGATTGTAGAAGATCATTATAGTTTTGAGAAGAAACTATGTCTGGAAATGTATTGTTTTAGTACTATCATAATAAGATCATATCCAAACTACTCCTTTACCTAGGTCAATGAGCCAATCAATTGTCCACTTCGACTATTCCACCTTTCATAGTTAAATATGGGAAATGACATTATGAGGTTCTTAATTCATAAATTAATGAGTCATTTTTTACATCTTACCTCATTTTATGTCTCCTTAAACATGGGAACTAGTTTTCAAGAGAACCATTTCTCTCATTTCATCTCGGTAGTCATAATGTCGGTTGAAAATGAGAGAGATGTTCTCTTGAAAACTAGTTCCCGTGTTTAAGGAAACAAAAAATATGAGGTAAGATGTAAAAAATGACTCATTAATTTACGAATTATTCCACCTTTCTTCAAAGTTCAAGAAGAGTTTGTCAAATGGCGAGTTCAGTAACACATCTTCCAAGAACTCACCAGTACTTCCTGTAGGAAAGTACCTGGAACTCACAACAGATTGAGAACAGGAGTTACATGACATTGATGACTTCAAATATAGCCCTTTGACACAGCAGGTTATCTGCTATGAAGTAGAAGATTTGAAATCTTGTTTTTTCATCATAGCGCCAAAATGGTGCATTTTTGGACATAGTTTACTTACTGGGTCGTCCTCATAATCATTATCTCCTAACGCACCATGACTTCAGAGCCCTTCTCAATAATCTTCTTCCAAACTTCTATTTTTTTGTTACATTCAGATTTATCACTTTTATCTTCTTTAGATCAATTTAATCTTCTGACTGCTCTACTTCCTATAGATTTCAACATGCATATCTTCTTAACTAGTCTCTGCATTTGCATTCTCATCATGTGTCTCAATATGATTCACTTTTGTATTCACGTAGACTTTCACGGCCGGAGTTGCTATGATGATCTTGAAGAAGATTTTCACATCGCGGTGAACGTATAAATAAGACAGACAGCGGACAGAATTGTCAGTCTCAAGACAACCCTTGAGGATGCCAGACGCAATCTGGCAAAACGTCGGGGAACTACAAGCCTCACGACCACGGCCTATAGCCCGAAAATCTTCAAGATCATGATTCACTTTATTTAGGATCACCATGTACGGTATAGAATAATTTATCTTTACAATTTATAAACATAATTATGGATAGTAGAACATTTCAGACGACATTTTAACATGCCACATACTCTAATAATATTATGATTGCCTGTGTCTTAGCTAAATCATTGAAAAATGCTCTTAAAAATATATCCTTCTTCATTAAATGATTATTTTATATTGATTTTTTTTTTTCCCCCCTTCAACAGATTAGCAACAAATTGATCCCACCAAGAACAGTTACCTATATGTTTGTGATATATTAAGACTAATCATAAAAATAATCACCGTAAAAATACAACCGTCAAGAAATGCGGACATGGGTTCTACTGGGGTAAAATTTTCCGGAGGTCAAATAGTCCCCCATTCGGTTCTCCGGGCGGGGACTACTTCAGGGAACCCATGCCAAAGGCTCAAACACAGGGACATGTTCCTAGGAACATGGAATGTTAGGACTTTATACAATAGTGGGGCACTAGAGATATTAACGCGGGAATTGGATAAATCGCCCTTGGATATAGTCGCTTTACAGGAAGTTAGGTGGCCAGGAGAAGGTAGTCAGGAATCAGGAAGCTTTGCATTATACTATGGGGGTGCAGAAAGACCTGCATTTGGAACGGGTTTTTTAGTCAGAAGGAGGATCCTATCCGCTATCCGAGATATTAAGTTTGTTAGTGATAGGATATCATACATAATTCTAAAGGGTAAACGACACGATTTTATAATTGTAAATGTACATGCCCCCACAGAAGATAAAGATGACAAGATCAAGGATGAGTTCTATGAAGAATTAGAATGCTTATTTGATAGCCTTTCACGATATCATATGAAAATTGTCTTAGGAGATTTTAATGCAAAAGTGGGGCAGGAAGATATATTCAAACCAACAATAGGCAAATTCAGTCTTCATGAAGATATAGTAACGACAACGGGGTTAGATTAGTCACATTTGCCACATCAAAGAATCTCATTGTTAAGAGCACAACATTTCAGCATAAGGATATTCATAAATACACCTGGACGTCCCCAGATGGAGAAACTCGGAACCAGATAGATCATGTATTAGTGGATAAACGCTGGCACAGTAGCATCATTGATGTTAGATCAGTTAGAGGGACAGACTGCAATTCAGATCATCATCTGGTCAGGGTGAAAATCAGACAACGGCTATCGCTTATGAGAGGAACAAACGCTAAAGATGATTCGGTAAAATATGAATTAAAAAACTTGAAAAATGATGAAATGCGGCAAGAATACCAAATCAAAATTGCAAATAGATTTGAAGTACTGGAATCTTCAGATGATAATGTGGCAAACGAAGAAGAGAACTGATATAAATAAAGAATGGGAGGCTATAAGAGATACTATTAAATTGTCAGCATCAGAAAGCATTGGTTGTTTAAAAAAGAGGCAAAACAAGAAATGGTTTGATGAGGAATGTGCCGACATTGTAAAGAAAAGAAAGCTAGCAAAAATGAAATGGTTACACGAGCCAAATGAGGTAAATTTAGAGCAATTGGGTAGTGTTAGACGGGAAACCACCAAGTTACTAAAGAGTAAAAAGAGGGAATATTTGAGAGAGAAGATTAATGATCTTGAAATGAATGCAAAAAAATAGGAACATTAGAGAATTATATCAGGGAATTAGTATAGAGAAGAAAGGGTTTCAGGCTAGAACAAACATAATTCGGAATGAAAATGGGGATATGATTGCAGATTCCAAGAGTATATTAAATAGATGGAAAAGTTATTTTAATCAGCTATTAAATGTACATACAGAACAGGACATTGAGGAGGATAAGTTACAGACTGCAGAAATGCTAGTCGCAGAGCCAAGTGCATTAGAGGTTGAAATGGCAATTGGAAAATTGAAGATGTATAAAGCATCAGGTTCAGATGAGATCCCAGCAGAACTGATAAAATCAGGGGGAGAAAAATTGATGGACAAGATACGCTGGTTGCTTAGTATGATTTGGGAAAAAGAAGCTCTTCCAGATGAATGGAAGGAATCAATTATCGTACCAATTTATAAGAAAGGAGATAAAACTGATTGCAACAACTATAGGGGCATCTCATTACTTTCAACTTCGTACAAAATTCTAACAAATATATTAGTAAGCAGACTTGCTCCCTATATTGATGACATTCTAGGAGATCATCAATGTGCATTTAGAAGAAACAGGTCTACAACAGATCAGATTTTTAGTATAAGACAGATTTTAGAAAAGAAATGGGAATATAATGGTACTGTACATCAACTATATGTAGACTTCAAAAAAGCATATGATTCAATTAAGAGGGAGAAGTTATATAGTATCCTGCTGGAGTTCGGAATTCCCAAAAAGTTAGTTAGACTTATACGAATGTGTCTAAATGGCTCAAAGAGTAGGGTGCGTGTAGGCAAACAGTTTTCAGACACGTTTGAAATCCAGAATGGGTTGAAGCAAGGTGATGCACTATCTCCTCTACTATTTAATTTTGTACTAGAGCATGCCATTAAATCTTTAGAGAATAAGGAAGGCTTACAACTGAATGGTATTAATAAGCTGTTAGTTTATGCTGATGATGTGGTACTACTGGCCGATAGCAAGGAGATACTAAAGGCCAACACGCACATACTATTGAGTAACACTAAGAAATTAGGACTGGAAGTAAATATCAGTAAAACTAAATATATGGTCACACGTAGAAATACATTATATAATGGAAATGGACAGCTAATGACAAATGAGGGAAATTTTGAGGAATTGGCTGAATTCAAATACCTAGGAACAATAATCACAAATAGGAATGAGATGCACAAAGAAATTAAACATAGGCTCAATTCTGGAAATGCATGCTATTATGCATTGCAGAGACTTTTGATGTCCCAACTCCTTTCAAAAAACGTTAAGCTGAAAATATATAAAACCATTGTTCTACCAGTTATATTATATGGGTGCGAAACATGGACTCTTACTTTAAGGGAGGAAAGGAGATTACGAGTATTTGAGAATAAAGTTCTTAGGAAAATTTTTGGACCAAAGAGAGATGAACAGACAGGTGAATGGAGAAGACTACATAACAATGAACTACATGGTCTTTATAGGAAGCCAGATATAATAAGAACAGTTAAGTCCCGTAGACTGCGATGGGCAGGACATGTTGTGCGTATGGGGAATGAAAGACGTGCATGGAAACTTCTTGTAGGAAAGCCAGAAGGAAAACGCCCAGTTGGTAGACCAAGAATGAGGTGGGAGAACAACATTAACCATGATTTGAGGGAAGTAGATTATACAGGAAATGATTGGAAAGCATTAGCTCAGGATAGGGATGTATGGAGAGCTTATGTCCGCGCGGCCATGAACCTACGGGTTCGATAGTGCCAGTGAGTAAGTAAGAGTAAGTAATCATAAAAATAATTAAATCAATATTAGATAAATTTTGTTTTGTAATCATGTAATCAATAATGGATTTTTGATTTAGTGTTGGACGTTCCCACATGTATTTATGAGCAAAAATATTACAAAAAATAGAAAATTACAAATATATCAAACCATAATTCGGAGCATTTTAACATATGGTGCTGAAGTCTGGCAAATTCCTACCAGGG
This sequence comes from Diploptera punctata, assembly GCA_030220185.1. Classification (NCBI taxonomy): domain Eukaryota; kingdom Metazoa; phylum Arthropoda; class Insecta; order Blattodea; family Blaberidae; genus Diploptera; species Diploptera punctata. The sequence continues at coordinate 1,326,140 of JASPKZ010001215.1, read as the reverse complement.
AAATGAAAAGAATTTTAAGTACAGAAATGGATGTTTTAAGATCAGCTGGAAAATCTAGAATGGATAGAATACAAAATAAAGAAATAAGGGAAATTATGGGTGTACAAGAGGAGCCGGACATCATAGACATTATAGAAAACAAAATATTACAGTGGTATGGCCGTGTCAAAAGAATGCCAGAGCAAAGATTGCCTAAAATTGTTATGGAATGGATCCCAATGGAAAGGAGGAAGAGAGGAAGACCGAAGAAAACTTGGATAGAAGGGATTGGAGGAAGATCAATGGATGGACAGAATGGTTTCCAGAAGACGGTGGCAGCTGCCATGATACCGGATGATGATGATGGTATTAGATAAATAATTTGCTGAGAATATTATGTATTTTGTAAAAAAATATAATTTCTGATGATAAACTTAGACTTTTGAAGGAACATCTTTAAAAAATTCCTTCATTTATTAATTGTAGTAAAACCTCATAATGTAAAAATTCCCAACTTTATTATATTAGTAATTGTATGTCTTCGTAAAAACAAATTTAATTTAACTCCTAGATCCTTCAGTCAATAAAATTACTTAGGAGTGATTTTATCAAAATATTATCTAAAATAAATTCAATAGAAATTATTTTCTTCGTATCTGTCCAGGATGATATTGAGGGTATTCCATTCTTACGCTTCATTAAGAATTATCACATTCTGAAATGATTCTCATAGTTTATTTTGCAAGATAATCTTAAATAATCATACACAAATACTTGATGCAAATACTAACATTGTATACAAGTTTTGGTTGAAGTTCAAAGTACTGGCTTGGGCATGGGACAAATAAACGCTGCCTTATCTAGTGATTTCCTAAATTCAACATTTTTTTAGTTAAATTATGCAATATGTTACTTGGAATTTATTCCATCATCAGGATATAAACTCTCTCTCTATCTTCAGGTTTTTACAGCTGCTGCTGTCTTCCCGTGCCAAACCTCCAAAGCCTACGATCTTGAGCATCTTCAATGCTTAGCCCTCTTGCTTGCATTAATGTCTTCATGTTTTCCTTCCATGATAACTTCGGTCTCCCTCTCTTCCTCCTTCTGGTCGGATGCCATTGATATAGTTGCTTTGGCCATTGCTCATCTTCCATTCTTAAAACATGTCCAAACCACTTTAATTCCTTCTCCTAACTTCATTCAAGTATGATGGTATTCTGCTTCCATTAGGTTTCTAATTTCCTTATTTGTGACATGTTATAATTTAGACTTTCTGGAACTTCTGCGTTTTAATAATCAATTTCTACAGATATTAGTCTATTCTTGTCCGTACTTATTGCTGGTACATACCTCACTTCCATAAATTGCAACAGATTCCACCAATGTTTTACCAATATTTTTTTTGCGTCTTTCCAAATATGATTATCCCACAATATGGAACTGAAACGATGATATTATTTCGCTACCTCAATTCAAGGCTATGGGTTATATTCTCTTTGCCTATACCTTCAATGTTATCCATAATTATTCCCAAATTTCACTTGCTTTATTTGGATTCCTTTCCTCCAATATTAAATTTTCTCTTTCCATTGCTATTTACTGCCAGATTTTTCCATATTGACTATTGAAACGGTTACAGGATATAATCACTATGAGGTGTAATTTATGGGAAAATTAAATGTTTCTTACACTCTCCTCATCTAACTTTGTGAAAGTAGATAACGATTTCGAGACCATAACAGTCTCATCTTCAGTACATTTTTGGCAACTGATGTTATGTCGATTGGAAGAAACACTTCTTCTTCCCTCTGTTGGTGGACCGATAAACCTCTGGATCAGGTCAAAATTTGCGGGAATTTCGAAGTTCATAAGTTTTCCTTTGTCAGGAATTTATCAGATCAAATGCAGGGATTATTGTGACAAAATTTTTATTTCACTCACCTCATACTTCATAACTCCTCGCAAACCCAGGGTTTCGTCACATCATTGAGAATGTGACAAAACCCTGGGTTTGCGAGGAGTTATGAAGTATGAGGTGAGTGAAGTAAAAAATAAAGTAAGTTTTCATCTACGCTGTTGGACAACAATGTCATGTGGCCAATGAAATCACATTTAACCATGTGTTTATGTTTACATTACAACATAAACTAAGGCCAAAACCTGTATAGAAATAAATATGTATCCACCGTCCAACTGTCTGCTGAATCCTCAGAATACTGATTAAGAAACTATTGTCTTGAAAGAGAAGTTACCATCTATTATATAACATAGTATACTTTGATATGAAACAGCTGCACACTCTTGACATGAGACAGAATTGCCAACTTCAGGGAAAATGAAACTTTCCAAGAATATCTTAATAAGATATTTATCTAATAGTGCATAAAGCTGGAGGTTTTGAGTGCAAAAAAATATCTCCTTAGCTATGTTAACCATGGGATCTTTCTATTCTCTGTATTGCCAAAGTTCTTAACATTCTGTATAACTAACTTATTTTAGGAATTCACACTATGAGGTACATTCATTTAGGTAAAATTTTATCATATTAAGAAAAATATGAGGTGAGTGATAAAATATATTGAACTAATCATATAATTTTTAATATGCATTAAGAAGAGGTTAAAATACACATTAGCATAATGAATATTATATTATTTTTGGTCTGGACATCTTACCTCAATATTAATGTTGATTTGTTCTTGGACATGTTTCAAAACAATTCTCTGTTTTATCTTCAGCTTTCCCAGACTCTGGGAAAGCTGAAGATAAAACAGAGAATTGTTTTGAAACATGTCCAAGAACAAATCAACATTAATATTGAGGTAAGATGTCCAGACCAAAAATAATATAATTAAAATAACCTCAAAATATAACTTCCTAAAATTAAATATAATGAATATTGTTTATTGCATTTCTCTGATCATTTATAATTTATGTTGGAAAACAGATATACAAACACTGTACAATGTATTCACGTAGACTTTCACGGCCGGAGTTGCTATGATGATCTTGATCATCAGAATCATCATAAACACTGTATAATTTTAACAAAACGAATATCAGGTTTCTATGAAAATGAATCAGATTTTTTTTTTTTGTATTTCAGGAAGAAAGTAAAAATGTTACTAAAGAGAGTTAAGATTTGTTGACATTGTCTTCCTTGAAAATTAAAATCATAAGAAAACAGTGAAACCAAAAGTGTAAATTGTTTGTACACTTTTAAAACTTCCACTGTGAAGGCAAGAGAATTTGTAATCTGAAAGTGTTTTAAGACAAAATTATAATAGAATTAAATTATTTTCAGTCAAATCATCTTACCTCAATATTAATGTTGATTTGTTCTTGGACATGTTTCAAAACAATGCTGTTTTATCGTCAGCTTGTCCAGACTGATTAGATTTATGCTGCACACCCTGGATGTTGATGTCAGTTCCATCCTGTGGTTGGCCAAAGAACCTCCAAACAAGGTCACGCTCCATCGGTGTTTCACAATTCATAATTCTGTTTTTGTTCTGAATATAGATTTTTTCCCAAATAGTCAGCTCTTTTGTATTTTCTGTTTTAATAATTTAGGGTCCGAATTTTTATTTCTTTGGCCAACCACAGGATGGAGATGACATTGACATCCAGGGCGTGCAACATAAATCTAACCAGTCTGGACAAGCTGACGATAAAACAGAATTGTTTTGAAACATGTCCAAGAACAAATCAACATTAATATTGAAGTAAGATAATCAGACTGAAAATAATTTAATTAAAATAACCTCAAAACATCACTTCCTAAAATTAAATATTATAATAGAACTTTTAATAAATATGATATATACTTCTAAAATGCTGGAAACCATACTAAATGAAATTATATTATTATACAGGTATATAAAATTGCAATGGCAAAACTTCAGAAATAGATTACTCTTATAAAGGGAAGAAAAAAAAGCTTATTATAACATGGGTCTAGAAATATATAATTACAAAATTATTAGACTTTATTACTCTGAGTAATTATTTGGATACATTGACACAGAACTTATAAACGGATCATCATCCAGGGATTAAGCCTGTTGGCTCGTTCCGGTTTCATGAAAGCTAGAATTGTTCAAATTGTTCAGACCATCTTCTGTGTGGACGTCCAACATTTCTCCTTCCATGCGGTTTATAATTTAGCAATAATTTTGGAAATCTTTCTTCTGGCATTCTATCAACATGTTCTTTCCAGTCATTCCTACATTTTATTTTTATTTAATTAATAAATATGGATTTTCATCAAGTAAACACCAACTCAATTAAGGTAGAATATTTTTATCACTCACCTCATATTGTTCTTCTTATTTGATTATAAATTAGTTTCGGAACATAGTTTCTGTTCCATCCTCAGTATCGTCACGACCGCTGTTCTGTCGTCTTGAAGAGCTGTCCTTCTCTCCTTCCATTGGCTGACTGAAAAATCTCGAAACCAGGTCATTCTCACCGGGAACTTTGAAATTCCCGGTGAGAATGATCTGGTTTCGAGGTTTTTCAGTCAGCCAATGGAAGGAGAGAAGGACAGCTCTTCAAGACGACAGAACAACGGTCGTGATGATACTGAGGATGGAACAGAAACTATGTTCCGAAACTAGTTTATAATCAAATAAGAAGAACAATGTGAAGTGAGTGATAAAAATATTTTACCTTAATGAATATACCTCATAGTGAGAATTCCTAAAATAAGTAACCAACTCAATTGATTATTCCTATATTTAATTATTTGGTCTGTAAGTTTAAATATAATAAAATGAATTGTGAATTCTTCCTTACCTCATACTTCTATTAAAAAAATATTCTAAAAAAAAGTTTGAAAATATTTAGTTGCTTTTTTATATCTTAATTTCTTTTCTTATCCAGCAGAGACTCATCTTATAAACTGATAACTATGTAAATATCCATTTTTGGACCCATGTTGAAATGCACTTCTTTCCCCTCTCTCTATATGAAGATGCCATTTCTAAAGTTTTGTCATTAAGTTTCAAAACATTCTGTATTACAATATCCGCCTTGTATGCTAGAATCATGCTCTTAATACTAAACCTATATCAGCAAAATTATAAATATGAATTTCATTTAGAATGGTTAAATAGTAATAATCAGGAAATAAGTATTAACCTCATATTGCTCTATAATATGTAAAGAGGAATATTTTATAAAATATGTCATACTTATAAAGAAAAGACATGGAGCAAATAATATGAAAATCCCTCACAATTGTACCAACTTAAATGTCAACTCTTACATTCTAAAAATTATTCCAAAATCATCTAATTTTAATAAATTTACAAATTATTAATAGTGAGTGGAGAACATATTTTTAACGACTCACCTCATAATTTCAAACTTCTTTGATACCGAAAAATCTGCAATAGCTGCACATGCCTGGTCAGAAAAACATAGAATAGAAACCAAAACAAAATTACTTAAACAATTGGAAAAACCGAAGGAACTCACAATTTGGGAAAAAATTTACATATGCAAGAATGAAAATACAACTATGAATTTTGAAATACCCGGTTATAAGGAGAGAGGACTGATTTGGAAGTTCGTCGGTCAGCCATCAGATGGCGTGGAGGTCAGTGTGCAGGATAGAAGGCAGCCAGACATCAGTTGTGAACGTGACACAGCATTGAGAATGTCACAAAGGATGTGACGAAACCCTGGGTATGCTAGGAGTTATGAAGTATGAGGTGAGTGAAATAAAAAATAAACAATATTAAAAAATAAAAATAAAACGTAGTTTTACTTGATTTTCATATTTATTATATAATTCAGTGACAGCTGTTTCGGTACACTGTACCTTCTTCAGACATGTTAACAAATTATGAATTGTGTTCCAACTGATCTAAGCAACAATACAACAATATTTATTTAATTTTTTTAATTTAACAAAGGGGATTCATTCAAATTAAGTTGAGAATTTAACAGTTAAATTTAATCATTGTTTCGATCCAAATTTTGAAATTTTACATATTTGTGATAAGGTAAGAAGTTAGATCTTTTGGAGGCTGTAGAAATTAATAAATTTAAAAGTAGTAAAAAACTGTTAAATTCTCAACTTGATTTGAATGAATCCCCTTTGTTAAATTAAAAAATTTAAATAAATATTGTTGTATTGTTGCTTAGATCAGTTGGAACACAATTCATAATTTGTTAACATGTCTGAAGAAGGTACAGTGTACCGAAACAGCTGTCACTGAATTATATAATAAATATGAAAATCAAATAAATATGTTTTATTTTTATTTAATTAATAAATATGGATTTTCATCAAGTAAACACCAACTCAATTGAATATTTAAAAAACCTCATAGTGTTATTTCCTATCTACATAACTTAAATACGTAGCATGTTTATATTATTTTTCATTTTTTAAACATCTTAATGATGGACAAATTATATTTTTCTTTTGAAATATAAGTAGGTAGCATACTTTTTTATTTAACTTTCACAGGGAAAGAACACTATGAGGTTTAATTTAATAATTAAATTAATGTTTTTATTACCTCACCTCATATCTTTTTTCTTCTATACTGCAGTTTCGGAGCTTATCTCCATCGTCAGTAGCCTTCAGAAGTAAGAAGGAAACCGCCAAGAAACAACATAACACCGGTCGACCAGAGGCTACTGACGATGGAGATAAGCTCCGAAACTGCAGTATAGAAGAAAAAAGATATGAGGTGAGGTAATAAAAACATTAATTTAATTATTAGGTAGCATACTTATTTAACTTTCCCAGGGAAAGAACACTATGAGGTTTAATTTAATAATTAAATTAATGTTTTTATTACCTCACCTCATATCCTTTTTCTTCTATACTGCAGTTTCGGAGCTTATCTCCATCGTCAGTAGCCTCTGGTCGACCGGTGTTATGTCGTTTCTTGGCGGTTTCCTTCTTACTTCTATCGGTGGAGCAATGAACCTCTGGATCAGGTCAAAATTTGCGGGAGTTTCAAAATTCATGAGTTTGTCTTTTTTGTTTTTTTGGATATGGATTTTTTCCCAGACTGTGAGTTCCTTTAGTTTATCTGTTTGTTTGATTAGGCTAGCTTCTGTATCAATTAAATGTTTTTCAGACCAAGCATGGGCTGCTACTGCTGACTTGTCCACTTCACCCTTTTTTACATTTCTAAGGTGTTCCTTCAATCTAGTTTATAAATTTCTTTTTGTTTTTCCTATGTAGATTTTGTCGCAATCTTGACATTTGATCTGATATATTCCTGATTTATATTCTTCTCCAATTTTTTCATTTTTGTTGGTTTTAATTATCTTGTTTAGGCTGTATTCATTCTTTGGGGCCAATCGAATGTTAAACTTACTGCTTCATAGATGTCTTCATTTATCTTTCAATTGAGCTTTGCTAAGAGATAATGTTCTACCTTTTTTTTTTTTTTTTCAATGCCCCAGGTTGTCATTTCGACATTTCTGGTGTATTGGTTACATCTCATTCAAGGGAGGCCTTCATTATTGATAGTGATTTTGGATATAGCCACCATCACATTTGTATGTTTTGAGATTTGTATCTTCTTGCACTCTATATATATAATGCATGTATGTATAATTTTAAGATCTGGAGATTTTTTTGTTTTGCTTTGTTATTATGGTAAAGACTACTTATATAGTTATGCCGTATATCTCAACAATAGGCCTGCATAATCAAGAAACACTTGTCAATACAGACTGATGTCTTATCCTTTGTACAGGATGAGAGTAAGAACTATAAAAGAAATGAAGCTATTAACTTAAAATGGACACTTGGAAGTTACCATGAGCAGCAATCAAATAAGTCCAAGATGATAGTTTGGAGTAAAATTAGATCTAAAGTCTGATTTTTAATATGTCCATATGTTATTAATACAAAGATAAAAAAAGTATCCAGCAGGATTTACGACAATCCCCCAGACAAGATTATGCCACTTTTTATAAAAATGGTAAATAAGTAGAAGTCCTATTATGAAAACCAAGATTCTAAGAGATATTTCTTCCTCGTAGAGAAATGAATTAGCATGAATTAAGTTTAAACTATTATAGAAAATAGCATGTATAATTTAAAATAAATTTAAAAATGCATTAAGTAGTATAGAACGAATGGATGATGCCTTTTTGCCATACTGGTGCAGTAAGGGATTTGTTTTCAATTATAAAGACTAATGTAATATGTAAAAACTGAATTATGCAAGACATTTGTAGAGATATTAATATTTTTAAGAATATGCTTGTAATTTGGTTAATATGTTAACAGACTGTAATCATAAGATTCATCAGAAAACATTAATATTATATATTATTTTTGGTCTGGACATCTTACCTCAATATTAATGTTGATTTGTTCTTGAACATGTTTCAAAACAATTCTGTTTTATCTTCAGCTTTCCTAGTCTGGGAAAGCTGAAGATAAAACAGAATTGTTTTGAAACATGTTCAAGAACAAATCAACATTAATATTGAGGTAAGATGTCCAGACCAAAAATAATATAATTAAAATAACCTCAAAATATAACTTCCTAAAATTAAATATTAATTAAAACATTAATATACCATATTGGTGAATTTGATCTTAACCTAAAATGATATGACATATATTATAAATATTCCCTCCAATGCTGTGCTTTCCTTAGTACCATTAGAAGATTTACAACGAATATAGTTTTAGAATTGCCTTGTGATAAAACCAACATACATTTTAATGTAAATGTGGCTCATTATTATTTGTGCTTTACCTACCTATAATATTGAAAGCTTAATCTTTTATTATTGTATTGTATATTTTTAATTGAATTATATTGGCAATTTTCAAAATGATATATTGTTTTATTAAATATATAATGTAAATTAAGAATATCTGTACACTAATTTCCAAATGGAAATAACAATAACCTATAAATTTTGTACATACAACTCAAGTTATAACCGGTGTCCAGTTCTCGTCAATTCAATGTTGTGACCACTTGATAGATTTTAAATCTATTCCTTCCTGAACCATTTCCCACAGAGGACTGGAAAAAAAGAAGAGTAACATTTAAACATCTAGATGAATCATGGGAGACTCGTTGAAGTTTAATACAGTATAAGATTGACGATTTTATTATTAATTTATCCTTCTATGAGAAGTGTTAAATTAATAATAAAATCGTCAATAGAAGCCCTACTGGCTATAAAGTAGTGTTAAATTCCCAATAAATGTCTTCTTAACTAAGAAGCCGCCATTTGCAAAGATAGAAGCTATGGTTTCAAGCATTTGGCACGAGGGAATTACAACGTACATAAGAGAAAAATTTGCGTCTAGATCGTAACTCGCCTCGGTAGCTCAGTTGGTAGAGCACTTGGCCCGGAAAGCCAAGGGTCCCGGGTTTGAGTCCCGGTCTAGGCGAAAATTTTTCTCTTCAAATATAATTTATCCTTCTATGAGAAGTGTTAAATTAATAATAAAAATCGTCAATAGAAGCCCTACTGGCTATAAAGTAGTGTTAAATTCCCAATAAATGTCTTCTTAACTAAGAAGCCGCCATTTGCAAAGATAGAAGCTATGGTTTCAAGCATTTGGCACGAGGGAATTACAACGTACATAAGAGAAAAATTTGCGTCTAGATCGTAACTCGCCTCGGTAGCTCAGTTGGTAGAGCACTTGGCCCGGAAAGCCAAGGGTCCTGGGTTCGAGTTCCGGTCTAGACGAAAAAATTTTTCTCTTCAAATATACAGTATAAGATATTGTCATGGTGACTGGAAAATGTTGTATGTCATTTATTTTTTAAACTTTTCAGAATGCTAAAAAAACCCGATTATCTCTATAAATATAATAATATATTTAAGGTGATTATTAAAATTATCTCTTCCCAACATTAATTTAATATAATAATAAATTTATCTCTATTAGTCAACTTTTATAAGATTCATGATGTGTTCCGTTGAGGTATTATTCAAAATTAAAATATAAAATTATGGAATATTCACCTGAAAGGTCCGTCTTCTCAACTTAATTAATTATTTAACTGCAGTGCTTTCGGGACTTGTCCCATCATTGGCAGGATTCAAAACTGATGTTTCACTGAAGATCTGGTAGAGGGGGTTACATGTATTGGGTTCGTTTCGGTTATCAGATTGTCGTTGTTGTGAGCTGCTTTCATGATTTCCATCTTTTCGAGTACGATTATCTTCGCAGAGATGGAAATCATGAAAGCAGCTCACAACAACGACAATCTGATAACCGAAAACGAACCCAATACATGTAACCCCCTCTACCAGATCTTCAGTGAAACATCAGTTTTGAATCCTGCCGAAGTGATGGGACAAGTCCCAAAAGCACTACAATTAAATAATTAATTAAGTTGAGGAGACGGACCTTTCAGGTGAATATTCCATAGTTTTATATTTTAATATCTCTATTAGGCTACCAAAATCTGTTTTGGAATGGAAACCTGAGGGACGACAAGGCAGAGGAAGACCTAAAACTCCTGGAGTCAGAGAATATGTTTATACATGAAGGAGAAACATCTACAACCAGGAGATTGGATGGACCGACAAAATTGGCTATTAGGAATCGGACAATGTCAAAGACATTAATCAACCGATGATCTATCTATCTATTATTATAATTATAATATTATGTATTATTCGTGGATGACATATGACCATTTGCAGCTTGTGCAAAGGTGAATGTTGCTTACGATGATGAAATAAAACACAATTCTGATTTTTGGTGACATACGACCTATTGCAGTCACCATGACAGTATATTGAAAGTAGGTGCAAGCAAAATTGTTCATGACTAGTAAAGATTGTTTTGGCAACGTATATGGAAGAGGAAGTTGAAATAATACATTATCTATCTTTATTTTAGAAAGAAAAATTAATGCTCAAACTGGGACTCGAATGACTCCCAGTTCTAGCATTAATTTTTCTTTCTAAAGTACACATAGGAAAAACAAAAGGAATTTGGACACTTGCACTAAGGAACACTTTAGAAATATTAAAAGTGGTGAAATTGAAAAAGAAGCCCAACTTTTAAAACATTTGGAAAAAACCTTTAGAATTGACAATTTTGGAGAAGATATATATTCAGAAGAACAAATTTAGATCCATGAATTCGAGATTCCTGATGAACGTGACCTCATCTCAAAGTTCATCAAATCAACACCAGATGGCAACATTATTGATGGAGATTCCAACGAAAATCCGGTAGTTCATAATGTCGATTAAAATGAGATCCTTCTCTTGAAAACTAGTTCCCGTGTTTGAAGAAACATAAAATATGAGGTAAGATGTAAGAAATGACTCATTAATTACGAGATAATTTGGTAATTTACATAAACAACATTGACAATGGAGCATCTGTATTTACTAAGATTATGGCTCATCTGTGCATATCTATTTGCAGTTTTAAGCTACTATAAATTCATGTGATGTAATAAATGCACAAGAAGAAACTACTCAATCCCCTCAACGTTCAGGAACCAAAATGTGCTGCATGGTTATAAGACAATACATGAAATTATTGAAAAAATCAAAACATGAATCTGAATTTTAACACTTCACCTCATAAAATATGATCACTTCATCTGGACTTGTTTAAGAAACCATCATTTCTATTCTTAACTAAATTCCACCTAAACTGAAAGAAAGTGGAGGAGTTGATTGTCTATGAAACATGACTAGTAATATAACATTATGATTTGAAGAGAAATATTTTCGCCCAGATTAAGACTCGAACCAGGGACCTTTGGCTTTCCGGGCCAAATGCTCTACCAACTGACCTACTGAGGCGAGTTGCGAACTAGACGCAAATTTTTCTCTTTATACATTGTAATTCCCTCATGCCAAATTCTTTGAAACCATAGCTTCTATCTTTGCATGTGGCGGCCTCTTAGTTAAGACATTAATTGGGAATTTAACACTACTTTATAAAGCCAATAAGGCTTTATTTTTATTATCAATTTAACACTTCTCACTGAAGGATAAATTGAAAATTTTTCTCTTCAAATATAATTTATCCTTCAGTGAGAAGTGTTAAATTAATAATAAAAACATCAATAAAAGACCTACTAGCTTTATAAAGTAGTGTTGAATTCCCAATTAATGTCTTCTTAACTAAGAGGCTGCCATATGCAAAGATAGAAGCAATGGTTTCAAAGCATTTGGCATGAGGCAATTACAACGTATAAGAGAAAAATTTGCATCTACATCACAACTCGCCTCGGTAGCTCAGTTGGTAGAGCATTTGGCCCAGAAAGCCAAAGGTCTCAGGTTTGAGTCTCGGTCAGGCAAAAATTTTTCTTAAATTATGTAAAAAAAATGAAAATTTTTCTCTTCAAATATAATTTATCCTTCAGTGAGAAGTGTTAAATAATAATAAAAACATAACATTATGATATGAGGTGAGTACAATTCCCAATTTATGTTTTGATTTTATATAACAAAACTTTCCATTAATTTATTTAAAATTATAGATGTTCCACTTACCTCATCTCTCTTAACCTTTTCACATGTTTGATGCAATGTTCTGCAGTATAGTCAACTTCAGCTATGGTAGTAAACCTTCCAAAACCAAATCTGATAGACGAGTGTGCCATATCATCATCAGTTCCGATGGCTCTCAACACATATGATGGCTCTAATGAAGCCGAGGTGCAAGCACTCCCACTAGACAATGCAACATCTTTAAGAGCCATTAAAAGAGATTCTCCTTCAACAAATGCAAATGACAAGTTGATACATCCAGGATATGATTTTACAGGATCGCCATTACGGACTACGTGATCCAAGTTTCCAAATATTTGATCAAGCAGTCTTTGAGAAAGAAGTTCCATCCATTTATGGTCATACTGAAAAAAAAAAAAACTGAAATTTAGTCATTAAAATTCATCGGAGAACATATTGTTTAAACAACTCACCTCATAGGATTCATGCTTCCATGATATCGCGATTTCAAACATAGTCATGTTCATCGTCAGCCATAACTCCGACTAACGAAATTCGGAGTTATGGCTGACGATGAACATGACTATGTTTGAAATCGCGATATCATGGAAGCATGAATCCTATGAGGTGAGTTGTTTAAACAATATGTTCTCCGATGAATTTTAATGATTATACCTCATAATGTTTACTTCCCAACATTAATTAAATGTAATTTAGTCTTTTAATCAAAATAATTGGATCAACTAATAAAAAACATGTATTAAAAAAATGATAAAATTCTATGCAATTTATAAAGAAATTCATGGAAACTGACACTAGGACATGAATATTAAAAGAATCAAGTCCAACATGCAGGAATTGCATAAATTAGACATATTCCTCAGCAAAGTTGAAATTTTGGTCCGATATTGTTGGTTTTTGGAATAGAGTAAAAGTTCCTTATTCGCAGGGAATATTTTCTGCAAGTTTGCTGCAAATATGGAATGGTAATTTGTATGGGTATTTAGGGAATACATTCCAAGGTTCCAAAATAAATTTAAAATTATCGTAAGTAATGCCACGAGCGATTTCCAATTTATCTAGAGAATTTGGAAATCAAGAGTGGCATTTCTTAGGACTATTTAACAAATAAAATTGATCTTTTTACTCACAAATCATTATTTACATATAGTTATTTTAAAATATTTATATATTTAATGTATATGGCGATGTTTGAAAACAAATGACAAATGTTTGTTATAATATTATAATGATATCGTGAAAAGAAAAATTAATGTCTGAACCAGGAATCGAACCGTGGACCTCTAGTTCTCCAGACTAGTGTGCAGCCCACTACACCATTCAAGACTAGGCACAAACATTAACAATTCTTTCCACATATACAAATCTATAATTCTCGTTTCGTCCGCTGTCAGGTAGGTGTCACTACCATCGCCAGCAGCCGGCTTCGATGGTAGTGACACCTACCTGACAGCGGACAAAACGAGAATTATAGATTTGTATATGTGGAAAGAATTGTTAATGTTTGTGCCTAGTCTTGAATGGTGTAGTGGGCTGCACACTAGTCTGGAGAACTAGAGGTCCACGGTTCGATTCCTGGTTCAGACAATTTTTTTTTCACAATATCATTATAATATTACATATAATATGATCCATTATTGGAACTGTGTTAAAATAACAGAATTGGAAAATGTTAAATAACGTTTGTTATGTTTCATTTGTTCATCACTGCAACCAGATAATATTATTTATTGCCAAATAGGATCGCAATATTGTAAGAATGCACCCTATTGGAGAAAAAAAATGAAACCATCAAACTGTTTATAACCAACATTATAGGTTACTAATTAATTTCCGATGTCCTATGATGTAAATATATTAATTATATTTTTCTGGAATGTAAATACCTGGGAAATAATACGTTTAAGAAAGTGCAAACAGTGGTTTCTTTTTTATTGTGGTATAATCAATGTCCCGCGCCGTAGCCGAGCGGTTAAGGTAGGAAGCCTTGGCGCAGAGCTACGGGACTTGCGCTGGTTCGAGTCTCCATGGGGGAAGAAATAATTTCTCATGGTATTCAGCCAGTATGGTACCGGTGCCCACCCAGCATCGTGAGGCAATTGGGTAGCTACAATAAGTAGCGGCTCCAGGTTGAGGAACCAGCTATAACGGCTGGGGGACTCGACATGCTAACCACATGTCACTCCTACACTGGCTGTTGATCATCTACCTCTGTGATTGACACATGTGGATGTGAAGGGCCAGCAGCCGGCTGGTAAAAGGACAACCGCTGAAAGTGGAAAGACCCTCAATCGGAATCGGTATAATCAATTGCTACAATTTTTTTTGTATTATATCTCGCAAGCATTATCTGGTTACATTCATGCACTATATACACAATCTGGGAGCTACATGTATTCCGTGATTCTTACATCTTAATATATAAATTGCTATATTCAACGTATTCTTAGAGAGTCAGTCACTGCAAAATAATGCTATGACCTATTCAGGATGTTAAAAAAGGAGGAGCTTAAATTTAATGTGATAAAATTAAATTGATAAAATCATGGAGAAAAAGACTGTGATTGGTTGTAAATCAAAATTCATTGAAATGTGATTGGTCATTGACTCCCATTTGGGGCATGAGTTAAATAGTCAACGATAATAATACTGTTGAAGAAGAAATCAGAACAAGAATATCGCAAGGGAATAAAGCATATTTTGCTAATTTCGATATATTCAAAAGCAAATTGATATCAAAAAATGTTAAATTCAAATTATACAGCAATAATAAGACCAATCATATGTTATGGAGCTGAAACCTGGGTACTAAAAGAAGCAGATAAATTAAGACTATTAACGTTTGAGAGGAAAATATTTAGAAGAGTGCTAGGTCCAGTAAAGGAAATGGAAATTGGAGGTTGAGAAGGAATGACGAATTATACCTCAAGAATAATAAAGAAAATATAGTTAGTTTCATGAAATCCAAAAGATTACAATGGTTTGGACATACACTAAGAATGCCAAAGGGAAGATTGCCGAATGATATTTGAATTGGAAGCCACAGGGAACAAGACCAAGGGAAGACCCAAGGATCGATGGGAGGATGACGTAATTGAGGATTTGAGAGAGGTGGGGATTTTTGATTTGAAATCTACTGCACAAGATAGGAAGAAGTGGCGTAAACTGGTTGAGAAGGCCAAGACATTCCACTGGAAGTCGTAGAGCCTGAAGAAGACGAAGTTAAATAGTCAACATAAAATCTTTAATGACAGATTCTGAACAATTTCTATTAATCCTGGGTATTTCAAAACAAAACAAACAAAAAAATTGATTTGGAAGTACATCGGTCAGCCAACAGGGGGAGCAGAATAAACCTACAGGACCACTAACTGTCGATTCAACAGTTAGAAAGAATTGACAATGATACTTACAGCATCGAAACCCAGGGTCTTCAAGAAAACTACAAATGTAAGGTAGTCGTGCGTATCTAACTCTTATTATTTGAAATAAACCTCATAGTGTCACTTCCTTTAAATATTAAATGCACTTCTTGTATCCCTTTCAGCATTCATAAAAGTCTGGAATCTGAATATATGATGCAATCAAATTGTTTGCAGTTTAATTTTGGATAAAAAGTCCATCATACTGTGACGCGTTGTAGTAGGGTCGTTTAAACTGCGCAGGGAGGCGAGAGAAACCTCGCATTGGTGGATTGGATTGGTGAGTAGCGAATCGTGAATCCGGGTCCAACGATATTTCTAGTCTAATAAGCCAGAGAGTTCTAAGAACATCTGTTCCCCCATTCGAGAAACATCGGAAGACTAGAGGGTTCCATGTAGAAACATCTTGTTCATGGACCTGGAAATTTCCGTCTACTCACCTATAAATTGTGGTGAGAGCAGAACAATCCCCCCATCACGAATTGGATGGCGAGAGGTTAATTGTGAGCGTAACTGTGAGGAAGGATTGTGTCTGCAACTGTGTTATAAGTAGAGCCCGGATGTTATGTACTTAAAAAATTTAAAAAAAGGCACTAAAATATTCAAAATAGGCTCTTACAAAAAATGGACTACGGGTCGAATGTTTGAACGCATTAGACAGTAAAAGGCGTTCTCTGCTGATAAAGTTTTATTCAAACACATTTTTCTTACTCAGAAATCTATTCACGCGGTAATATTTGTAAGCTACCTGACAAGGTACCTTAAAATCATAGCTCAAGATATAAACTTATGTGAAAATCATCCCGAAGGGAACCGATGTAGTTTGAAACTTATCCAAGATGTCATACCTTGAAGACTTCGATCATGTTTTCGGTATACGCGGAGAAGAGGAATTTGATAGAGTCTACCAAAGAATTCAACTGGAAGAACAGGAGAATCGGCGTAATATTGCGCGTTGCAGACGTGTTTGTATACGGTATTATTTGCGGGATGCAAGCATAAATGCATTCCTCTATAGCAGATGAAAATAACGGAAGTGGTTTTATCGCTGAGAATTCTGGGTAATTCGTTGCCAATATTACGAAAAGTCAACATTCATGCATGACCGGTTAAGGCAGCCGTTAATTCGATCTCAGCTCACCAGTGATTGGAAGTAATTTGAGTAGAGACTAATGTATTTGCATACGACCCTACAACATGACTTTTTACAGTCTTACGTTAAGAATATACATATGCTATCAGTACCATGCCAAGATATCAGAGATGCTTTTGGAATTTGTTTTGCCTTTTTACAAAGAGCAGAACCCTCTTTGTCACTCAGCAATGTTTGTATCGAAAAGAAGCAAAGCACTTTTCTCCAAGCCTTAGAGCAGGAGCATAATACAAGGGGACATAGCTTAGGGCTATTTTGCTTAACGGGGAATGCATGAGGTGGAAAAATACAATATTTACCTAACGGGAGTGCATTGAGGGGGAAACCATCTATCTGCTAGGTTGTTGGGTTATTGCCACCCTTACCCTAAAATGTTCTAAGGGAATTTATAAAAAGAACACTTGAAAACTTCTATGAAATGATTTGTGCCATGAAGTTTGTCCATTTCAATTGATATCATTGAAACACTGAGTTAATTTCGAGAAAAAATGGAAATAGGCATTTATAGGCATTATAAGCTGAAATAGGCATTTATAGGCAAAATGAACTTCATGGAAAACAAGTCTAGGGTCATATTTGAAGAGAAAAATTTTCGCCTAGACCGGGACTCGAACCCGGGACCCTTGGCTTTCCGGGCCAAGTGCTCTACCAACTGAGCTACCGAGGCGAGTTACGATCTAGACGCAAATTTTTCTCTTATGTACGTTGTAATTTCCTCGCGCCAAATGCTTGAAACCATAGCTTCTATCTTTTGCAAATGGCGGCTTCTTAGGTAATAAGACATTTATTGGGAATTTAACACTACTTTATAGCCAGTAGGGCTTCTATTGACGATTTTATTATTAATTTAACACTTCTCATTGAAGGATAAATTATATTTGAAGAGAAAAATTTTCGCCTAGACCAGGACTTGAACCCGGGACCCTTGCTTTCCAGGCCAAGTGCTCTACCAACTAAGCTACCGAGGCGAGTTACGATCTAGATTTTTCTCTTCAAATATAATTTATCCTTCAATGAGAAGTGTTAAATTAATAATAAAATCGTCAATAGAAGCCCTACTGGCTATAAAGTAGTGTTAAATTCCCAATAAATGTCTTCTTAACTAAGAAGCCGCCATTTGCAAAAGATAGAAGCTATGGTTTCAAGCATTTGGGCGCGAGGGAATTACAACGTACATAAGAGAAAAATTTGCATCTAGATCGTAACTCGCCTCGGTAGCTCAGTTGGTAGAGCACTTGACCCGGAAAGCCAAGGGTCCCGGGTTCGAGTCCCAGTCTAGGCGAAAATTTTTCTCTTCAAATATAATTTATCCTTCAATGAGAAGTGTTAAATTAATAATAAAATCGTCAAGTCTAGGGTCGTTGGTATGAACTTATATGAAGTCACTTTTACAATATCTATAATAAATAACTATAGGCATTTTCCCTATCATCCGGTCTCTAGTTAAAAGTGATTATGTTATAAACTGTCAAAGAATAGTTGTTAAATCAAATTGTGTTTGAAGATTTAGTGATAATTGTGAGAAGAAAATAAAGCTAAGAGAAAAATTTTACATAGCAACTGTGTACTTATTTAAGTCCAAATAAGTAAGAGAAAAACCCCGTGCCATCAGTGACAATACTTT